>CM038793.1:166141468-166176160 GCA_021764765.1 Vicia sativa | reverse complement strand
GAATGAAGCCCAAGAGGAGGTCGACTCAAAAGGGAATCGTTGTCTTATATGAAGCCTAAGCGAGGCTAAACTCAGATGAATGAGTTTTCTTATATGAAGCCTAAGAGGAGGCTGAACTCAGATGAATGAGTTATCTTGTACAAAGCCCAAGAGGAGGCTAATTCCAGGGACCCAATTGTTAGACTAGTTGTTATGTTATAACTAGACATTATATAAACAAGTGTATAAAGTCTATTCCAGGAGTTTATGAAGGAAATATATACAATGTGTATAAAACGTGCGCTTAAAGCAAGTGTAACTTGATTATTTATGAGTTTTGAATGTGTACAAGGAAATGAATATACACGAATGGATATTTATGTACAAGGAAATGTATATTTAAGAGAAGTTTCACCGGAATAATTCTCTTGATACCAATGGAATCATCGTATAAACAAGTTTAATGAAAACAAACGAACTAAGTTTGTTATACTTGAATATTTACAAGATAATGGTATTATGTACAAGGAAAATTGAATATGTACATAAAAGAATTGGATATGTACAAGGAAATAATTATGCACATATAAAGAATTGGGACTTACATCGAGGGGAGGCCCATGATCGGTTAAGAAATTCGAGGAAAAATGAGTTCGGTTTTATCTTCAAATCGGGTCGATCATGGAAAAGAGTGTAAGTTTGTTGAAAAGTTTTGAAAAGATCTTGAAAGTGTTTTTTGAAAGATGAAATATACTACAGAAGTTTGGAAAGATTCGAGCTTGAAAGTTTAAAAACATCTTTGAAAAGTGCTTGAAACGCACTTTAAATGTCTTGTTTTCGCTCGATGAAAATGTATTCAAAAGAGAACATTTTTGAATTTTTTGACATCATCATAAAATAGACATGTTAAATGACAAGTGTGCATAAAATCACCTAAAATGAGGAGTTTTGATTGGTTTTTGAAAGCATTGAAGTTTGAAAAAATGAAGAGAAACAAAAGTTTATAAAATGGTCCCAAGGCTACTCAACCCGGACCATTAAAAGGCAAGTGACTTAAAGGTGAGCTGGCAAACCACTGGGCGGCATACATCCGCTCATTTATGCCATTCCAATTTAGAAACCAAAACATGCCAACATGTTCTTCATCTTCTTCAATCCTTTGATTTCATAACTTCCTTGTTTCTTAATGATTTTGAAAGTTGTAAACATGAAAGTTGCTCAAATTTAATCAAGAACATGATGGTGATGATTAATTTCATTTATTTTTAGTTAAACATGATTAATTTTCCCTGTAAACGCCGAACCCTAATTCCTAAAATCAAATTGAAATCGTGTATGATCATGGAAACAGCAATTGATTGTGGGTTAAGCTTCAGAAGGTGCGAAACAAAACGCTGCCATTTTGAACTGAATGCAGAAAATATGAAGTTCAAAGTTTGAGTTCTTACCTCTTGAAGTCGAGATCAATTCTTCAAGGAGTGTTTCCAGCTGATGTTTGATGATTGCTATAGCACCAGTGGACTTTATGGAACGTGTGAAGATGCTATGCTTGCCTTGAATCAACCTCGATCACTCTGACCAAGTCCACCGCAGTTGCTTGAAGTGAAACTCGAATCGTGGTTAGAGGTGTTAAATCAAAGAAGGTGATTTGTATCACTCATATGAAGTATGTTGATGATGTTCAAATGATAAAATCACAATTAACTCGAGCCAATTGTCGTTTGAAAGTTAAGGTAGTTTTATGCAAGCTTTTGGTTTCAAACATGGATTCTGAGTTTTAGAAGTTCTTGGGTTGATTTTAAGTTTCAAACAAGTTATAATTAGAGTTTAGAATGTTAGACACCAAACTTCTCATAGTTTTTTCACAAAATGCAAAAGTACAAAATCCTCACTTTGAACCATGTAACTTGAAATTTAAGAAAGAATGAAAGCTTGTTCTTGTGTAGCTTTGGTGTAGTTTCAATTTGAAAACATGACCTCTATTTATAGGTCAAGATATCAGAATGGTAAGTGAAGAAGATTGTCTTGATTTGAGCAACTTGCCTTAGAGGGCAAGAAAGTCATTTTTGCCATAAATGCAATGGAATCTTTTAACCATGGTTAAACTTAACTTGATCTTATCTCCATCATAATTACCTCTCATCTGATTTTTATCCGCTCTAGCCTATCTCCAATTGGTGACAAGGCTTCTAGAAGGAGATTTTGCAAAATGACTTATAACTTTGAAGCATGTACTTGAAAATCATGGCTTTTGGAGCTTTATGTTTCAAAATCAAAAGTGTAGCTAGAAAAATGGTTTAGCAAGTTCTGACATTTTGGAAAGCTTGTAGTAAGGCTACAACTTTCATGTTTTGAGTTTTTCTAATTTCAAATGGAACTATGTGAAAATGCCATGAAAGTAGGAAAACATGAAATTTTTAACACTTAAATTTTTTCTAAGTGTTGAAAATTTTGACTTTTGTTGACTTTTCAAAATTTCATGATTTTTTATGATCATGATGGATCATTTGAAGTATTTTGATGATTGAAAAGTTTTGTCTTGAAAGTTGACCAAAAGTCAAAGTTTGACTTTTCACAGTATGAAATTTCATCGATGATCCAAATCGATCGATGAAAATGTGAACTGATGTTTTGAATCAAGAAATTAGGTCAAGATGTTGTATTGAAGATATGAAGATCAATATCCAAGCAAAAAGTCATTCATTGATCGAAAATTAGAATTCCTTATCCTATTAAAACCCTAATTGGTCATCATTGATAGATGAGGAGGAAAAGTTGGATATCCAAGATCGAGGTTGATGATTTGATTAAGATAGATCAATTGAGGTGAGTGAAAACTCAAACCCTAATTGATCACCTATTGAACAGATGAAAATTTTAGAAACCCTCGATTTTGACCTGTAGAAGCCACACCGATTGATTCTGCTCGAATCGTTAGTGATGCAATGATGCAAATGTAAGGTGGTATATTAGGTCAAAATTGGGTATGACAGAGTGTCGAGAGAAAATGAAAATGATTGGGAGAGTGTGGTTAGCTGTGAGGGATGAAGAATGTAGGTCACCGTATGCACAAAATGGCTAGAGAGAGTGAAGAGGAGGTTTTGTTTTTCTTTTCCGTTAGTTTGTTCTCAAAAATCGATGAAGGGTGAAGAGAGAGATATCGGGATTGGTGGAAGTGGAGAATGGTGGTGAACAGAAAAAGAGAGAGCTCCCCAAGAATCCGGAATTAATAATGAGTCGGCATTATGCTGATGCTTGAATTTCGCAAACAATCAAACCAACGGCCAATGTCAATTGCTCATAAAGCCAAAATCTTAAGAACATGGTCATGTCCCTCTCCAGATCAATAATCTGATTTCTAGACATTCCATTTATGATGTCAAAACCGAAATTGTAGAGGATTAGAGGAAAGTTCTGTGTTTGAGTTTTTCGATTCGGGCCCGAAACATGCTTAAAATGACCTCAAGTCGTGACATCGAACTGGTTGCACAATCAGCAATTATTCAAAGCTTTACTAACCACCAACTCCCTTTGAATATGCTACTTGTAACTCTTTGATACTCGACCAAACGATGCAAACCCCAGATCGTTGGAAAGCTCGCAAGATGATATAACAACTTTAGTTCGACAAAATCCGAATGAAGCCTTAATCATTGAATAAAAAGTGTTTGAAAACTACCACGAAAGTGTTTGATAAAAGTCCCGGCTTGGCTGGGCAAGTTTTGTGCATGATCCAAAGATTTTCCAACTCTCAACCATCAGTTACGGCGCTCAGTATTTTCCTCTGACCTCCGAAACGAAAAATTTCTAAACGAACTTGTAGATTACATGACAACCACAACCTCATGTTCGGAGTTTTTCCGTGCGGCGATCGAATCAACGAGAAAATAGCTCCGAACATACGCACACCAACTGTTCGATGAAGTGCTCCTGTATGCTTGGCAAGAATGTGTGTGCTGTCTTGTGTTTTGTCATCTTCGAAATGCAAACTACGGCGCTCCGTATCTTCTAGCTCCGACGTCCGAAACGAAAAAGTTTCTAAACGGAACTTGTAGATGGAATTACGAACTCCAACTTTCGTGTTCGGAACTTTTCCGTGCGGCGACCGAATCAATGATGAAAACAGCCCTGAATACGTGCACAAAAACTATTCGAATCTTACAAACATAACGAATTCTTACTTTCCGAGCTTTATAATTTCTGATCCGAGTCCCGAATGAATTCGACACCTTCAACAAAGTTATAGATTACCGTGAGATGAACAACTTTTCAGTTGAATATTTTTTGATTCGGAGCCACGAACTATGATAAAATCGACCCTGAAACTCTCAGCTTGAGCATAGAAACAAACACTTCAAAATATTTCTAAGTGTTGAATTTTTGAGAAATCATAAACCGTAACTTCTGAGCTCCGTAATTTTTGATCCGTTTCCTAGATGAATTCGATTTCTTCAGCAAAGTTGTAGGTTGCCGCTAAATGAACAACTTTGATTTTGAACTCAACTCGAATCGACGCCTCGAAACACGTGTAAAATACCTCCGAAGTCGAGCACTTGAACACATTAAAAACACTCAAAATTTTCACTAAGTGTAAAACTTCAAAAGTTATGAACTTCAAACTTCGGAGCTTTATAACTCGAATTGGGCATTTTGGAAAATTCACAAGGACAAAGTCGGAGTATGAAATGCGCCTTTCCAACGACTATCAATTCACAAACTTATGACCACATGCAAGATGGATGCGGCAACATGGCTCTGAACATAAAAGTGCTTAAAACTTAGAAAAATTTCTAAGTCCAAGATTACTTAAAATGCAAGAAACCTCATTTTCACCCAATTCTTTCAATTTTTCTCAACAAATGATCGATTTTCTCAAATGTCGACTTTGACCATAATTTGACCAAAATTCCACTCGGTCAAACTTTGACTTTTGTTGACTTTTGATACGCACACTAAATATCATTTTATCCGCCCGCTCTGATTTTCCGATGAATCGCTGGATAGATGTCGATACAGATACTTCAAAACTCACGTAAGGCCATATAATCAAATAGGGCTCAAATATTCGCCACAACACATCGGAGCTCGAACCACTCAATATCCACATGATGGGCAATCGAACTCAAAACCCAATTTCAATAGATAATTAGAAGCTTCCGACACACATTTCGACGATTGAGGTGACGCTAAATGTAACCTCGTATATTCATCTTCGAACCAAACCTCTTCTTCGAATTGTATAGATTCATACGATTTAGAAAATCTCGAACCCTGATCAATGTATGAATGATGTGTATGCAATGCACCTATTGATGTAAGCCAACTATTTAATAACAAAATGAAGAGGGCGAATTTTGGGGTGCAACACCTGGTTGGTTCCAGCTCTCGGCTTACTGTTGTAGGCTAAGGGACAATCCCCTTCTCTGACATTTATGTGTGTATTGCATCACTTGTGTGCTTCTGCCAAAGCACTTGATTGCTTCATTCCTTTGTATCCTCGGTTCTTCAACCAAGGTGGATGTTAGGATAGTTTCCTAGGTTTTCCTTGCTAGGATAGTCTTCGAGCTAGACTTTATCCTCCACCATAGGACTAGTTTTGCATGATAACATTTGGGGTAGAACTAGTTAGTTTTCCTTTCTTATTTTCTAGTTTCTTTTTTGCATCCTTCCATGTAATAAAACTAAAACTTTTTTTTTTCTTTTGAAAATTAAAACACTTAATAATGGTTCAAACTCCTTTTTTAAAGGTAAAATCAACTAACCAATGCAAACCTTTTTTCGCCTACTGCCTTTTCCTTTAAAACCTTTTTCATAAGTAAAAAACACAAAACCCACCAAAACATCTGAGTCGAACTACGGGGCTCTGACTTTCCCATTGCACGAGGGAATACGTAGGCATCTTGTCACGTGGCTCGATCGAGCAAACTTTGTAAATAATTCTTCTTCTCGCTGCTTTCTTTTGTTTTTCTTTTTTCACATGCATTCTCTTTAGCATACAAATATAGCGATTAAGTAGTAAATAGATATAAACACACCCGCTAGATAGAAAATAGAAGTGGATATCGTGAGAGTAATACGGTGTACGGCTGCATACCTTCCTCGCTGCACTTTACCCTCGATCTTCGCGCAAGACTATGTCTTATCCCTTCGCTTTTTCTCGATATATTTACCTTTCTTTATAGATAAAAATGTTTGATGGCGTTTTATTGATATAGTTATCGATGATGTTCAGCCGGTTGTTTCACAACCTATCGATCTTACAAGATATAATTATTTTAAGGTGCTCATTAAAAACCCTGGCCCTTGCCTAGGAAAAAGAGTACACCATACTTATTCATGCAACTTACATTATTCAACTAAATACATTTTGAGACTAGCTACATTCTAAGTCCTAGGTATTTCTATTCCAGAGACTCTAACTTGTAAGCACCATTATGGAGTTTCTTAGTATCTTAATGGACCTTCCCAATTAGGAGATAACTTTCCTTCTTGGTCGATTCTAAACCTTTGAGAACTAAGTCTCCGACCGAAACCTCGTTGCTTGACCTTCGTTATAACATTGTGTTATCCTTTGTTTAGCAACATTTCTCCGAGATGTGTTGTATTCCTACTTTTTCTACAAGGTCGACTTTAGCATCTAAAGCCTGGTTATTAGCTCTTTTCTCAAAACTTTCCTGTCTCCATGATGGTAAGGTGACTTCCACGGGGATCATAGCATCGGCACCAAAAACCATTTTGTAAGGCATTTCATGGGTTGTTGAATGAATGGTAGTGTGGTATGACCACAAGACTTCATGAAGGTGTTCCGCCCACAGTCTTTTGACTTCATCCAGCTTCTTCTTTATTACATTTAGAATTACCTTGTTGGCCGATTCTACCTAACCGTTGGCTTGTGGATGCTCTATCGAGATAAACTTATTCATGACTCCAAGGTCGCTGCAAAATTCCACAACAGAAACACTTATGAGCTGTGTGTCATTATCGGATATAATAACCCGGGAGTCCAAGGACAAACTATGATTCTCTAGAAACGACGGATCGCCTGCTATTATCCAGATACTACCCTCGCTTCATCCACTTAGTGAAGTAATCAACCGCCACAATGAGAAACTTTAATTGCCCTGGTGCCATAGGAAATGGTCCAGGATGTCAGCCCCCATTGATGAAAATGCCAAAGAACCAACATGAGTGGAGTAGCCTGTTGGTGTATGGATGTGAAAACATTTGGCACTTTATGCAATGAGTAACAAAATGAGTATAGTCCTTCAACATAGTAGGCAGAGTACCCAAAGATGCAATATTTTGCTGATAGAGACCGACCACCACCATGGTTTCCACAAATACCTTTATGAACTTTTCATCACTAAAAGAGTGTCCTTCGACACAACACCATAGGAGCAGCTCTCCTCATCCTGTATAGTTTATACGCGACTGTAACATGGTGGGAGAACTGACTTGTTTGTTTTGAGTTTGATCGCAAATGTTGCGGATAACAAGAGTCGCCACTGACTTTTCTTTTATCCAATTAAGGGAAGGCGAAAAGAACAGGAAAAGACCTTCGTTAGATTCTGAGTAAGGGATGGTTATGAATAGGGATGGCAACGGGTACCCATAAGTACGGGTAGTAGTCTTCCGCTACCCGCCCCATTTAATAAATATGATATCCACCTCCCCCATATCCCTCGGTACCATTAGATGGGTATCCTTGAAATTTGAGATATCCGTAAGTATTAACGGTATCCATGGATACTGCCATACCCCAATTTTTGACCTAATATACCACCTTACATTTGCATCATTGCATCACTAACAGTTCAGAACAGAATTAATCGGGTGTAGCTTCTACAGGTCAAAATTAGGGTTTCATCAATTTTTCATCTGATTCAAGAGGCAACCAATTAGGGTTTGAGTTTCATTCACATCATTTGATCTATCTTGATCAAACCATCAACCTCTGATCTTCAGATATCAAATTTTTCCTCATGATCTATCAAGGATCGACCAATTAGGGTTTTTGTCGAGGATGAGTAATCTCTGATTTTCTGATCAATGAATGACTTTTTTGATTAGAGATTGATCTTCATATCTTAGATACAACATGTTGACCTAATTTCTGGATTCAAAACATCACATAAGTTCACAGAATTCATCAGTCAATTTATGGATCATCTGATGAAATTTCATCTGCACTGAAAAGTCAAACTTTGACTTTTGGTCAACTTTTTCAAGATAAAACTTTTTCCATCATCAAAATACTTCAAATGATCCACCATGATCATAAAAAATCAAGAAATTTGAAAGTAAAAAATTTCAACAGAAAATTTTTCAAGTGTTAAAATTTCACACTTTTTCCAAACTTCATGGCATTTTTCACATAGTTCCACTTTGAATTAGAAAAACTCAAAACATGAAAGTTGTAGCCCTTGAAACAAGCTTTCCAAAATGTCCAAGAACTATCAAATCCATGGAGTCTAGCTATACTTTTGATTTTGAAACATAGAGCTCCAAAATCCTTGATTTTCAAGTACAAAGTTCAAGATTATAGGTCATTTTGAGTTTCTTCTCTAGAAGCCACACCTTGCAAAGTGAGTTAGAGCTGATAAAAATCAGATGGAGAGTAATTATGATGGGATAAGACAAGTTGAAAATTAACATGGTTAAAGGAAGCCTTTGCATTTAATGCAAAATGACTTCCTTGCCCTCTAAGGCAACTTGTAAATACCAAAGCCACTTTCCTTCCCTTGCCATTCAGAACTTGTGACCTATAAGAGGTCATGTTGGCCAATTCAAACCACACCAAAGCTATGCAAGAACATGCTTTCTCTTTCTTAAAATTCAAGAAACATAGTTCAAATTGAGAAATTGTGCATTTGAGAAATCTTGTGAAAACCATGAGAAATTTGGTGTCTAACATGTCTTAATATCAATATAGAACTTGTTGGAAACTTAAAATCAACACAAGAATCATTGAAACTCAAAGTTGCTTTTCATATTTCCAAAATTTGCCAAACCGCTTTAAACTTCAAACTTATAGTTTGCTCGAGCTAGTTATGTTTTGATCATCCAAACACCATCAATATACTCATATGAATGATCCAAACCATCATCTCCGATCCGTAATTCATTAACCACGAATTCAAGTTTCACTTTGAGCAAACTGCAGGTTGACTTGGTCGAATAATCCATACAAATTCGTGATGTGCGACTATTCACATGATCCTTGAAGGTCGCTGGTGCTATAGGAATCATAAAATCACACCGGAAACACTCTAAAGCGCTCGATCTCACTTGAACATGTAAGAACACGAACTTCAAACTCTATGATTCTTTGATTCCATCCAAAAACGCTATTGCCTTGAGTTTCAGCACTATCACCGATCAATAACCTCAAACAATTGATCAATTCATCAACCGTATACGATTTTAATTAGGATTTTCGCTTTTAGGTTCTTCGTGTTCTTGCAAAATTCAATCATGTTAAACCGAAATAAATGAAACAACAACATAATCATGTTCCTGGGCTCAAACGATCAAGTTTGATGTTTACTGCTCAATTTCATCAAGAAATAAGGATTTGAGGATTGATGAAGATTGAGGAAGAAGATGAACATGCGCTGCTTTTTTCAAATTCAAATATCCATTTAAAATATAATTAGTTGGTTTAACTTCAATACACGGATGTATTGCTGCTCCAGCGGTTTCCAGCTCCACTTTAAGTCATTTATACCTTGTTTTGCCTTGAGGTCCCGGGTTCGAGTAGCCTTGGGACCATTTTTTTTTTCAAAGCACCTCTAAGTGATTCTTTCAAAATTTTGAAGTTCGATTCTTTTCCAAACTTTGTAAGTATATTTCACTTTTCAAAAACACTTTCAAGATCATTCTTCAAAACTTTTCATCAAACTTACATCTTTTCCATGATCGATCCTATTAAACGATAAAACCAATTCGCTTTCTCTCAAATTTTAACCGATCATGGGCCTCCCTACGTGTAAGTCCCAAAATTCTTTATGTACATACATATTTTTGTACATATCGTTCTTTTATATACATAAATTTTTACCTGTACATAATACAGATACTTTTGTAAACATTCAAGTACGATAAACTTCGTCCGCTTGTTTTCGCTTTCGCTTGTATATACATCAATACCATTGGTATAAAAGGATCATTATTCCCGTGAAACTGCTTTTAAACCAATGGGCCACCCTTATGGTGTAAGTCCCAACCTCCTATGTACATCCACATCCTCCTGTATATAAATACTGTTCGTGTACATATTTATTTTCTTGTACACTTTCAAACTTGTAAATAATCGTTACGCTGCTTTAAACGCTGCTTACATACACTTGTTTATATTTCCTTCATAAACTCTGTAAATAAAGATCATGCATCTGTTTATATTTCCTTCATAAACTCCTGTGAATACATATCACACATAACAACTTGTTTATACAACTGTCTAGTTATAACATAACAACTAGTCTAACCAGGTTCCCACAAATAGCCTCCTCTTTGGGATTTACAAGGTAACTCATTCATCTGAGTTAGCCTCCTCTGGGATTTGTACAAGATAACTTATTTCATCTGATTCTCCTCTTAGGCTTCATATAAGAAAACTCATTCATCTGAGTTTAGCTCCGCTTAGGCTTCATATAAGACAACACTCCCCTGAGTCACCTCCTCATGGGCTTCGCTCAAAAGAACTCCTCATTGAGTTTAGCCTTCTTGGGCATCATACAAAGAAAGAGACCAGAAATCTCTTAACAACCTCCTATTGGGCTTCCAATACAAAGAATCACCCGCGTTAGATAGAACCCTAAGAGTATAATTTCCGGTGAAATTGCTCAATCCTAAAGGATGGTTTCCTGAAATCCCTTTAAAGCCAAACCATCCATACCCTATAGCTTCCTCTTGAGCTTCATACAAGGACCGTCGATGACCTCGAATTTCTCCTCTGCTTATAACATAAGGACCCACGGCTTCTTAAAAGCATCCCTAATCCAATCAATTTCTCCTAAAGATTTAGACATCTATCATCTCTATGGAAGAAGTATCTCATCTATCACATCACATACAATCAAAAAACTTTTCAAACTCTTTTCAAACAAAAACATCTCTTAATCGTAAGTGGTAACGCTTGTATACTCAAGCAAAACACCAATGCTTACAATTAAAAGATTCAATCATCTTTTTAAACCTCTTTCTTAAACATGTAAGTGGTAACGCTTGTACACTCAAGCAAAACACCTATAACTTACGACCGAAAGATTTCAATCAATCAACCTTTCAAAATGTATGTGATGAAATAGATTAGATACATTTTTCATTAAGATGACATTTGTCTGTGTCTCTACTAACATTCCGTTGCTTCCACTAGCATAAGTGGAACTACGATTGCTCTGACTTTCTCAACATCCTTTGAGAATACGTAGGCACAAGGTCTCATCCTGCCGAGCAAATTTCTTTCTCCTCAAACAAACAAACCATAGATCCCTTTAGATCCGAGCTACAAATGCTCTGATTCCCACTAAGGGATATGTATGCAGTAAGATCCAAAGATCTTTGCGAGCACAATAATAACAACACTAGATCCCACATAATCTATCCTTCTTAAAATCCCAAAGGAGAAACTTTCCCAATCATAGAAATAGCAATTTAAATACACAAACATATCCAATATATTCATATATAAAGCTATAGATAACTATATATATTTAGGTGCTCCATCTATTCCCTTTATATAACAAACCCTTACCCGAATCTCCCAATGCGCTACGCCTAGTTTGCGCTTAGTCGTAATGCATATCATATCAATTGAGGGTATTAACATCTTTCCCTTTTCATAATCATAATTTCTTGTGTTGAAAATAATAAAGCTTGATGCTCGCGGCATCTATAAACAAATCAAAAGAGTAAATCGCTTCGAGCCAGAGAATCCGACCAGATTCGATCCCTCCGCCACTTTTTAACGCGAAGAAAATGGCGACCACTGGGAGTACGCTGAAATTTTGATTTTCAAAAAATGTGATCTCCAAGAGAGCACCAAGCTTTTTGTTTTCAAAAAGAAAAAAGTGTTAAGCTGTATGTGCATATGTTTGTTTCTCTTTATTGTGTGTTTTCGCGATTTCATCTCGATGGAAAGAAACCTAACCCGGATTTAAGAAACATTTTAAGATCTAGGTGGGGTATAGTCCTATTAACTTGTGAGAAGTCTCAAGATTTACGAGTTAATTTGAGATCCTCTCTCTGGAGGTTGTTTTGGGAGTACTTGTGTTTAGCAAGTATTTGCAAGACATTTTGCTTTCAAGAGAACTTGCGGTCGAGTGGTCAGAACACATAACCCATCCTGGCCATTTAGGATGTAGTAGAAATTATTCGCGTAAGCCTAGAATAATTGTCAGCAAGACTACGATCATCAGCGAGTTTTCTTGAAAAATATTATTGACTTCGAGTCAACAACCGATAATATTTCAAAGAGAAGTGTTGAGCCTGTATTATCAAGAGAACCCTTACATGAATAAGCCCATAGAACATAACCACGCTTGATTCTTATCGCTGGCCTCATGCTCGTGACTTCAACGCTGACCGTGTGTATAACTACTAACCATGTTTGTGTATTCTATGCATTCATTCAAAACTTTCTTCTTCCCATTTCCAAAGAATTTAGAGATTTTTCTTTGTAAATATTTTAGGTTAGAGTGATGGACGCCGAGGAAGATTCACCAAGAGATACAGCTTTTGAATTCTGATGTAGAAAGTTGAAAGAGTTAGCATCCTTGGTAGAAGATCCCTGGATTTCAGAAAACGCTATGGAACTCTTTTTAACTATTCTGAACACTAACGTTCATGAAGGACTTTCAAAACTTTGTTCAGCTTTTACGATCCAGCTTTATCGCTTTCACTTTCCCCGACTATCATTGATGCCTACTTTGGAAGAGTACGCACATTCTAGGTATCTCAAGATCGACAAAGTGCCTTTCAATGGTTTGGAAGCCATTCTTGTCACCAGTCATTGCAACAATGACTCACTTAAATAAACCGAGATAGACAAAACCTAACTACCAAAGGAAAACTCTTAGGACTCGACTTCAAAGTCCTAATGGAGAAGGCTCTTAAATTTCTGAAGCCGGTAGTATGGTAGCCTTTGAAGCTATTTTAGCTTTGCTCATCTATGGATTGGTGTTGTTTCCCAACGTCCCAAGTTTCGTTGATATAACGCCATAAGGATCTTCTGATTGGAAATCCTGCTCCCACTTTGCTTGGTGACACGATTTCCATTCATCATAGGAATCGCCAAGGAGATGGAACTATCGTGTGTTGGTACCCTGTTTTTCAAATGGATTGTCTCACACTTGCCTAAATCTCCTATCTTCCGCGAAACAAAGACGATTGGCATTGGTCTCAAGACTCATGTCTCTTACAAACGACGATATCCATTGGTATATTTTTGCATAATAAGATGGAAATCATTGAGTCGTGGAGAATTTGCCAACGTACTCCCATTGGTACAAAAGGAGGAATCAACTACAACCCATTCCTCATGAGACGTCAACTCGGATATACAAACCTAGTAAACCTCTTGGTTTTACAAGAGAGCTACTTTATCATGAAGGGAGGATTCCCAAGGTTTGAAAGCCGTAATGATCGAGCTTGGCATCACATCCGAAGGAAGGAAAGGTAAAGCAAGAAATTGTGTAGCCATGGAAATCTACACTTTAAAGAAAAGAGCAAAGGAATTCTGAATGCCTTATGCTTATGAGGAACCTATGTTCTCAACAGCTTCCAAATCGACGATTTTTCCCGTCGAGACTATGGGAGAATACCAAGAAGCTTTGGCCAAGATGAGACTTGAGAAAGAAGCTTTGGAAAACAAGTTCCTTAAGACTGATCTCGAGAATGAGAAGCTCAAGAAGCAAGTCAAAGATCATGAAAAGACGCTTTACTTCCAGGATGAATGGCTCATGGAGAAAGATGAGAAGATTCTCCAGAAAGATAACGCGATCAAAAGATACATCAAAGAAAGGAAAAGAAAGCTTGAGGAAATGACAACCAGCGATCCTGCTCCCGACGAATGGAAGAAAGTCATTAGCAAGCTAAAAGCCGAGAAAGCTGAACTAAAAGCTCACTATGTGTAATACGGTGAACTGACTTTGTGGATTTTGTATCGCAAATGTCCGGATAGCAAGAGTCGCCACCGACTTTTCATCCAATTATGAAGGTAAAAAAGTACAAAAAGACCTTCGTTAGATTCTCTGGAGTAAGGAGAAGGAAAAGGGAAGGTATTAGCACCCTTTCCATCCGTAGTTATTCACGGCGCTCTTAGTTGCTCTTAGATCACTTTAAAATTGTGCCTTCGTGTGTTTGACAAAATGTTTTTGAAAAGGCATTTCGCTTTGACTTTGTAATGATTCATGTAGGAATGATACAAAGTGTTCGAAATGTTTCATTTTGAAAAGAGTTTGAACTTTGACAAAAGTGTGGTGTGAAAAGCATTTGATAGAGCAAGCAACTAAAGTCTTATTACCTACTCAGAATTGGTCGTTTGTTGTTTTATCGTTCCTTTAGAATAGCGCCATCCATACCATTAGTTGGTAGGTAACCCTATTTGTCGGATGTGTTGGACATTCAAGGACATCGATGGTCATAGAAAGCAACTTGAAGTATCTAGCACATCTCAAGGGACTATCATCATTTTCGTAGGCAACAATCGAGGGTCAAGATCATGTATTCAGAGGCTACATCGTGGTCTATGATCTTGTATCAAGGACTATGATGATTTGTTTTGAAGGCAACGGTGCAAGAATACCTCTACGCTCGAGGGACTTGAATGTGAATCGAAAGGCAACGAGAGAATTACCCTGGGGTGTAATATGTGAAAGAAATGTGTTGATTCAGATATTTTATCTTGAAAATTAGTGGGCTATGTTCAATTTTATCTTGCCATACACGCCTAATTACTATCAGTTTATAGGGTGCAGAAAGTAAATTGCGGAAATGTAAAATGCGGAAAGATAAATGTCCCACGCTATTACATGGCTTTGGGCGTATACATAATTTAAACTTCATGGAAAATAAAAGCCCTAATTAAACTATTACATCCCATGAGCAGTTACATAATTGGAAAAGTAAAAAAAATAGTAAAAAGAAATCGTCTGAAACGAGATAACCTGTGAAAAGATGAGAAAATCGGAAAATACGATGAAATCGAATAAGAGGAAAATGTTAGTAAAAATGCGAATTTTTGAATGAGAAAAATATTTCATGCTGGAAATAACATAAATATGCTAAAATAATTTTTTGGGATTTTTCGGAAAAGATTTAATAATTAAAAACTAATTAAAAGTGATTTGAATGATAAATTATGAATAAAATTAAATATGCATGCAAAATTATATTTTTTAATTTTATAAATTAAATAAACATTTTATAAAAATAAATGCAAAAGGAAAAATATTTTTGGTATTTTAAAATGCATGAATAAAAATATTGAAATTAATTAAATGCATGTAAAATATTAAATAAAGAAAATAGGGTTTGAAGTTTGTAAAGAGAAAAACAAATCTGGTCTTGGCATGGTTCGAACCCACAACCATTGAGAGAATCTCCTTCATCCCAAGCCTTAACCACTGCGCCATGTTGCAATTGGTGTTTGAAAAGCCAGGATTAATTGAATATAAATGATGACGCGTCCTGGAAATTGAGTCAAACCGAGTCAGCACGCGTGGGGTCCAGTTGGAAAGAGAGAACGAATCAGAACGCGTTATAACGCCACGCAGTCCCTCGCCGGTCAACCCGAGTCATCGACGCCGGAGCCCTAGCTCCGGTCGTCTTCTCCAAGAAACTTCAAACCCCAAAAAATAATGGAATTCAAAAGAAAACCCTATTCCCCTAATTCGACCCTTCCGAGTTCAATGGTACCATTAGTTTCAACTAAAACGGCTGTATCGTGTTTCGAAAGAAGAAACTGCTTCTAACAATGGCACACTTTATTCGGCATCAATCATGTAATATCAAGCATGTTCTAATAGGTGCTCGAACTCAAAACAAGCAAGCAAAAATAGTTAAAGATGCATGGATTTTAAAATCAAATTATGAAAAGTAGCAACTGGTGAGAGGGATGGCTCGATCCGGACGATTTATTTCGAGAGGTGTTTTGACTCGGGATGCAAGAGAACAAGATTGATGGCTGATTGACCGAACTGCTGGAAAATAAATTGATTTTTCAAGTTTTTTGAAAAAATTTGGCAAAGTGAGGGTGTGTATGGGGCTAGGTTTCGTCCTTTTTGCTGTGCATCTTGCTTGGTATTTATAGAGTAATTGAGAGAAAAAACAAGGCAAGAAGATTTGATTTGAATGCATTCATGATTTTTTAAATAAAATCAAATTTTTGAAAGAAATTTGATTTTTCTTAAATGTATGATCATGCACGAAATTGGCAAGTGTTTTGGGCTTCCTGGACCTCAAGTTTGATAAAATCCAATCATCTTGAAAAATATCTTATTTTCATATTTTATATAATTTAATTTTGAATTAAATGGTTTAAAATTCAAAAATAAATTAATAAAATAGAAAATTGTCATGGCCAAGCATTTATGGTCAAAATAATGTCATGAACAAGTTTGATCAAAAGAGGCCCATTTGGAGAATTTTGCATTTTGACCAAAATATCCTTTTGTGCAATTGTCCAAAATTGCCCAACTTGAATAGTGTATCTTGCTCAATTTTCCACATTTTGAGTTTTCTTGGACTTTTAGAAAGCTCTAAGAGTCCTCTAACCAACCTTTTTGGTCTCATCTCAATTGAGTTTCCATGCTCAATATATCTTCAAAACAAGATGTTGACTTTTGTTGACTTTGAAAAGGACCTCAGAATGTTTTGATCCATACCTCAAATGAAGCATTTTTGAACATTCTTGTGAGACATGAAGTTGTAGAGAATTGAATTTCCTTCAAATGAGCTTGGTGGAAAATTTCTGATAAAGTATGAAGAAGTTATGATCAACAAAGTTTGGTTGACTTTTCACCTAGAAACCCTAATTTAGAAAGTTTGACTTTGAGCAAATCTTGAGTTTTCTTGATGAATCATGATCAACCCTTGATCAAATGATGAATGTAACTTCAAAATGAGGATGTTGACCAAAAATATGAAGTTTGACTGTATGTTGACCAGTTGACTTTTGTCCAATACAACCATTTTCAACCATCTGAGCAATTGTCTGAGGAAACTTGACTTGTGAAGCTTGAAACTTGACATGGAGAATCTTTGAAGCATATGAGGGCATGATGAACATTGGAGATGTTGGAAGTCCATTTTGATCTGAGAATCACCAAACCCTAGTTTGGGTTGATTGTCTAGAGAGGGTTTGTCTGATCCACCCTTGAGGAACTTCTTGAGTATGGAGGTATGAAATGTCTTGAGAAGATGGAGGGCAAATTTTGGGGTATGACAGCTGCCCTTGCTCAATCTTCTTGTACCGAAGGGTTAGATTGGCATGCTCGCCGGACCTGAGGTAGAAGATGATTGAACACTCGAGTACACCTGAAAATTTGCACTGCTTGGTTGATAATGCGGAATGGGCTTATAGATGCCATTTTGAGAAGCTGAGATTTCGCTGGGGATGAGTCGACGCTAGACTCAAGATTGTTGTCCGGATAGAGGACCGCTTGAGATGGGATTAAGATGCCATCCGAAAGATCGATGCTGAGGAGTGAGCCGTACGCTAGGCTCTATAGATGTTCTTGATAGTGAAGGAGCATGATGGGCTTAAGATGCCATCCGAGGGAGTCGACGTTAGACTGCGCTTGCTTTGAATGAAGTTATTGGTTTGTATTGGTTTTAACCAAATATGCAAGATTCTCAAGGTAGAAATGTTGACAAGTAGTCGGAGATGGGCTTAAGATGCCATCCAAGGCAACTGAGTCACGCTAGACTCAGAAGTTGTTGATAATAAGAAGAACGAATAGATCTTCGTGCTGATTATCGAGGGAGGTAGTAATTGGCAAGAGGTGGATATCTTCCCAGTACGGTGTTGATCACCCGTTATCGGAGGATAACTTGTGATCGTTCGATAGGTTTTCCATCCTGCCGGTATTAATCCTGGATCTATTGTCGGAGGAAAATAAGGGCGGTCGTTCGATAGTTTTCCGCCGAGATTCGGGTCTAATTCTGACCAGTTGTCGGAGGACAACTAGGGCGGTCTTCGGATAGTTTTCCCATCGAGATTCGGGTCTTAACTCGGACCGCTTATTCTCAAGTGATTTTCACCGCTTTGGAGAAAACAAGAGAAACTTTGATAGAATATTGTTAGTCTTATGCAAGGAATGATGCATGACAATGTGTATGAATGACATATGCACAAATTATGACTTTTATGAGCAATGTATGAATGATAGATGTTGTGGTATTTCAAAACATATCCATCTTGAAGAAGATGCGAATGTTCTGCTTGAGATTTCTGACTCTGTTGAGGATGAAGACCCGAGAAGAAAGAAACTTTGATTCTCCGATGCACTATCTGACCAAGTCTTGAGGCTAGATATTGTTGATGTAGACCGGGAGAGTTCCGAGGTACTCTCATCGGGATTTGTGTAGAACCGGAGAGTAATGGTAGTTGCTGGAGACCTGGAAGATCCGAGCCCGTTGTAATCTTCACTGAAAAGTGTAGCCTCCGATGCACTATCTGACCAAGTTCTGGTCGATAACGCTGCCGGAGAAAAGGGGAACTATTGAGAGACATCCGCCGGATAAATACCCCTCGGTGGATGTGGCCTGATTGTTGAGTGGAATCACCTGCTTGGGATCTCCATTTTTGTTGGGGAAGGTTTTGTATGAGTGACATTTCTGTGGGGATCCATGCTCATGGGAAATGTTGGTGACTTTCTCATCTCAATTCCTAGAGCCTGTAGTATTATTTTGTATGCTCACTTTTCGCATGTTTGTGAATAGATTTTATTGTCATATGCATATAATCATTCAAAGCAAACATTTGACTTTTATGCAAACAACAATAGTGAAAATTGTAAAGAGAAAGAAACTTGTATTTATTTGAAATGTGGCGTATGGCCAAGTAGTTTGTACACAAGAAAGGTAAAAAGCTATGCGGAAACAATCTCGTTAAGTTCCAACTATGCTAGTACTCATATATTTCAACTATCTCATCTCCTTGCTATCAGTAGAAAGTGAGGATTGATTTTCGCCATTTGAATCTTGAATGCTGATAGTAGTCTGTAGATAGATTCGGAGACATAGTCGCACGCTTAAATCCCTAACTTTTCCTAGACCGCCCTTTCGGTTTTCACCACCGATACCCTTTTGCCCAAGCCGCCTTTTCGTTTTCGACTTGCCGGTGTACATGTTTTGTATATATCCATCTTTTGCCCGAACCATTTTGTTCGCCAGATGCCCTTATTTTTGCCTAGGTCAGTCGACCTAGCGGGTCTCTTTTATGCGTAGTATTTTTTGACTATGTCTGCGTTCACAGGGTGTGGGAAGTCTTCACCATCCATGGTGCTAAGTATCATAGCTCCGTCGGAAAATACTGTCTTGACTACAAATGGTCCCTCATAGGTGGGAGTCCATTTGCCCCTGGGATCACCTTGTGGAAGAATGATGCGCTTGACTACTAGATCACCGACTTGGTAGACTCGTGCTTGATCTTCTTGTTAAATGCCTGATCATTCGCTTCGATAGATCTGTATGGATGCGAGTCGTTTCTCATCAATCAAATTAATCTGGTCAAGGCGAGTCTGAATCCAATCGTCTTCGCCTAACTCTGCGTCCTGGAGGACTCTGGTTGAGGGTATTTGAACCTCAATTGGTAGGACCTTCCATACCATATACAAGAGAGAAGGGGTTGCCCCGTGATGTCCCGCATCAGAAAAGATAACCATGAAGAGCAAATGGTAACATCTCATGCCAATCCTTGTAAGTCACTGTCATCTTCTGTATAATCTTCTTAATATTCTTGTTGGCGGCTTCCACTGCGCCATTCATCTTAGACCGATAAGGAGAAGAGTTGTGATGTTTGATCTTGAACTGCATGCAGAGTTCGGTGATCATCTTATTGTTAAGATTAGAGCCGTTATCTGTGATAATCCTTTCGGGAGTGCCATATCGACAGATAAGATTATGCTTGATGAATCGGGCCACAACATTCTTGGTAATAGATGCGAACGAGGTCGCCTACCCACTTGGTGAAATAGCAATTGCCACAAGGATGAAACGATGTCCATTGGAAGCTGGGCTTGATTTTCGATCATGTCAATGCCCCACATTGCAAAAGGCCAAGGAGTGTTAGAACATCTGTGGTACCGAGGTACGCACTTTGTCTCATGTAACCGCATTTGGACAAGATCGAGCGTGAAGGTGACAATCGCTTCCATGGTGGACCAATAGTAACCCTCTCAAAATCTTCTTAGCCATCGTATGTCCACCGGAGTGGGTACCAAATGCGCCTTCGTAACTCTTCCATGATACGATGGTCGCTTCCGATCTACATAGCGGAGTAAGCACAAGTCGTGTAGGCTTGTATAAGATGTCGTTGCTGGAAGAATTTCGATGCAAATCTTCTCATGAACTTCTTATCATTGATGATGCCCTTGGATATTCCCGAGTCTCAAGATACTCTTCACCGTAGTACCAAGGTTTCTCTCAGGTCAAGCTCATAACAATATGCTGGTTCGTCAAACTTCTCGCATGATGATCGAGCCTCGTTGTCCCACCTAACCTTGAACATAGACGACATAGTAGCCAATGCGTCCGCCAACCGACTTTCTCGTGGAATGTGATTGAAAGTCTCTTCTCAAGTAGGGATCAAACTCTAACATGCCTCGATATGGAATGAGATTCGGATGTTTCATCCCACTCGCCTTTAATCCGCTGATCACTAAAGCGAGTCTCCATACTTGCAAGAACTTGATTCTTAAGTCAATAGCAGCTTTGATACCCATGATGCACGCCTATTCGGCCATGTTGTTAGTGCAACAAAACAAAGTCTGGCGGTGAAAGGAGTATGTCCGCCTGTAGGGGATGTAATGATGGCGCCAATGCCATTGCAAGCAAGTGCGTTGAGGCTCCATCAAAGACCATGGTCCATCGGGATCCTTGTTCAGGTCCTTCGTCCAGTCCTGGTTCTTCGCAATCAGTGACTAGTAGAACATCTTCATCTGGAAATTCGAACTGCATATACTGATAGTCATCTACGGCTTGATGAGCCAAATGATCGGCGACTACACTTCCTTTGATCGCCTCTCGAGAAGTATATCGGATGTCATTTCGTCAAGATCATTTGCCATCTGCTATTCTTCCGGAGAGAGCTGGTTTCTCAAATATGTATTTTATTGGATCCATCTTGGAAATCAACAAGGTAGTGTGAGTCAACATATACTGTCTTAGCCGGCGAGCAGCCCAAGCCAAAGCGTTGCAAGTTTTCTCAAGCTGTGAGTATCTTGTTTCACAGTCGGTAAACTTTTTGCTAAGGTAGTATATTGCATGCTCTTTTTGACTAGACTCGTCATGTTGCCCCAACACACACCCCATTGAGTTCTCTAACACTGTCAAGTACATGATAAGAGGTCTTCCTTCAGGATGCATCAGATAGGAGGATTGTAGGTACCCTTGATTTTGTCAAAAGCGATCTGGCAATCGTCGTTCCATTCTACTACTTGATCTTTCTTAAGTAACTTGAAGATTGGCTCACAAGTAGCAGTTAGATGTGCAATGAATCTGGCAATGTAATTCAATCGGCCCAAGAAACCTCTGACTTCCTTCTCGGTGAGCTGGCATCTCTTGAATAGCTTTAACCCATAGCGGGGTCAACTTCAATACCTTTACCACTGACAACAAACCCTAAGAGTTTTCCGGATCTGACTCCAAAGGTGCACTTGTTAGGATTGAGTCTCAGTCTGTACTTCTTCAACCTATCAAACAGTTTCTGCAAATGATCAAGATGTTCTTCAGTCTGTGATCGAGCTATCATGTCGTCGACGTAGACCTCTATCTCGTGATGAATCATGTCATGAAATAATGCCACCATGGCACGCTGATAAGTGGCGCCCGCGTTCTTCAGTCCGAACGGCATAACCTTGTAACAGAAAGTGCCCCACTGTGTAACGAAAGTAGTCTTCTCCATGTCTTCGGGAGCCATCTTGATCTGATTGTAACCGGAGAAACCATCCATGAAGGAGAAAACCTTATGCTGAGCAGTGTTGTCAACCAGAACATCAATATGAGGAAGTGGAAATCGCCTTGACTCGCTTGTTCAGATCTCTAATCCACACATTCGTACTTTACCATCCTTCTTAGGTACAGGTACCACATTAGCAACCCACTGTGGATAGGAAGTAACAGCTAAGAAACCGGCGTTGAACTGCTTCATAACTTCGGCTTTGATTTTCTCAGACATCTCGGACGATGCGATTTAACCAGTTTCACCGAGAAACCTCTTTGTCGGCAATCACAGGCCACAATATCAATGTTCAACCCTAGCATGTTCGTATGACCAAGCAAAAACCTCGTATAGTCTCGTAGCATCCGAACCAACCTTTCTTTAACACTGTTTCAAGACCCGCCTCCTATCTTGATCTCTTTTCCGTCTTCATCACACTCCACCACAACCTCAACTCGCTTCTTCGTATGGCAGTATAACTCGCCTTTCTTGTAGCAGTCGGCAGTTCTCCTGGCACTTCACAATCTTCCTCATTGCCTTCAGCTTGGTAGATCGGATTATCAAGTCATATTTAGAAGTAGCATAGCTGTTATCAACGAGATTCGAGTGATTCTGCAGTGTATCACGGGTGTGTAAGAAACACATAGCTTTTGAAGTGATAGAGTAAAGAAAACAAACAACAATTGAATGCAAAGTCCAACGATTTATTGAATGAAAATATGCAAATGATGATAATAACCTCACAACGAGCCATGATGCCCCTGCTAGGCACTAGGCTTTCAAAGTTTATTGTTCAAAAATAGAAATACGAAAAGCAAAACAAAACAAGAGCAATTACTCCTGACTAAAGGAGATTGGTATGACGCCTTCAGTCTTCCAATTGTCGAGCTCTTTGTCGGAGTTGGAAGATCCACTTGCCGATGTCAAGTCGTTGTTGTCGCCTTCTATAGCATGGATTCCACTGGCTGATGCGGAAGGGAAGTTGGTCGGCACGCTCATGCGTATCATCTTCTCGACTTGATGGTGAAGTTTAAACCGCCTTTGTCGATTTGAAAGGAAGATCGGAGCTGACCCCAAATAGTACTACCTCCTTGTTCAACTGCTGCTTGAGCATCTTTCAGGAGCCATCCGTCATACCCCAAAATTTTCCTCCATCTTCTTAAGACATTCATACATCCATCCATACTAAATTCTTCATCAGACAAACCTCTCCTAGACAATCAACCCAAACTAGGGGTTTGGCACCTTCTCCAGGTGGACTTCCAACATCTCCAATATTCATCATGCCTCCTCATATGCTTCAAAGATTCTCCATGTCAAGTTTCAAGCCTTACAAATCAAGATTGCTCGTATAATTGCTCTCGTATGGTTGAAATCGAAGTGATTGACAAAAGTCAATGTGGTCAACATACTCAAACTATAATTTTGGTCAACATCTCATTTTGAAGTTACATTCATCATTTGATCAAGGGTTGATCATGATTCATCAAGAAAACTCAAGATTTGCCCAAAAGTCAAACTTTCTAAATTAGGGTTTCTAGTGAAAGTCAACTGAACTTTGACCGATCATAACTTCTTCATACTTTCGTAAATTTTTCCACCACCTCTTGTTTTGAAGGAAATTCAATTCTCTACAACTTCATGTCTCACAAGAATGTTCAAAAATGCTTCATTTGAGAGGTATGGCTCAAAACATTACAGTGTCATTTTCAAAGTCAACAAAAGTCAACATTTTGTTTTGAGGATATTGAGTATGGAAACTCCAATTGAGATGAAACCAAAAGGTTGGTTAGAGGACTCTTAGAGCTTTCCAAAAGTCCAAGAACACTCAAGAATGTGGAAAATTGAGCAAGATACTATCATTTAGAAGTTGGACAATTGTAAAGGACATTTTGGTCAAAATGCAAAATTTTCCAAATGGGCCTATAACCTTTGATCCAAACTTGTTCATGACATTATTTTAGACCTATAAATGCTTGGCCATGGCAATTTTCTATTTTTATAATTTATTTTTGAATTTTAAACCATTTAATTCAAAATTAAATTATATAAAATAATGAAAATAAGATATTTTTTCAAGATGATTGATTTTATCTTACTTGAGGTCCAAGGAAGCCCAAAACATTGCCAATTCCGTGATTTGTTTGCACATGAAGGAAAATCAAATTTTCAAGAAAATTTGATTTGTTTTAAAGAGAAAATATTGCACATTCATTACTCAATCTTTTTTCACTCTCTCTTTGCCATCCTAATTCACTCTATAAATACTCAACATTATGCAACAAGAGACACGAAACCCTAGCTCAAAGCATAACCCTTATGTTGTCAAAATTTTCCGAAAAGTTGAAAATCGTGTTTCAATTTCAGAAGTTTCAGCCAATTTGAGTATTCAATCTTGCTCTAGAGGTTCCTGTAGTCAAAAAGCAACCTTTATTCAAGCTCAGCTATCTTAATCGAGCCATCCTACCTCACCGTTTGCAATATTTCTCATTTCGATTTTAATAATCTATGCATCTTTAATTATTGGTTTGTTTATTTGAGTTCAGGATACCTATTAGAATAGGTTTGACGATAACATGTGAGGTTTAACACCGAATCATAGGTTGCCATTGTTAGGCCTTTTCTTTTCAAACTCGATCCAAATGCTTTAGCCAAACCATGCTTCCATTGAGATCGCAGCCCTCGATTTAGGGGGGTAGGGTCCTCCTTTCTTGTTTATTTCGTGTATTTTTGCAGGTTGGAAAATCAACTCGCCGGAGAAGATGACCGGTATTAGGGTTCCGGCGGCTGACTCGGCGCTGACCCATTGACTGCATGCGTGGCACGATCTCTCTCTGATTCGCTCATTTGAATTTCCTGGGGCCCGCGCGCTGACTCAGTTTGAATTCAAATATCCAGGACGCGTCATCACATATATTCTATTGTTTTCACTTTCAAACACCATGTCATGGGCGTGGTAGCGTTGGTTTGGAAAGATATTCTCAGGTCCTCAGTTCGAACCATGCTTGGACCATTTGGTTTTTTTCCTTTTTACAAACTTCATATTTTTAACTATTTTCTATATTTTCTTATTTATTTAATATTTTGCATCTATTTTAATTCTTTTCAATATTTTTTCTCATGCATTAAAAATCATCAAAATATTTTTTCCTTTTGCATTTATTTTCATAAAATACTTATTTAATTTATAAAATTAAAAATATAATTTTGTATATTTATTTTATTCATAATTTAGCATTTAAATCAATTTTAATTAGTTTTTAATTATTAAAATGCATCCAAAAAAATCCCAAAATAATATTTTAGCATATTTATGTTATTTCCAGCATGAAATATTTTTCTCATTCAAAAATTTGCATTTTATTAACATTTTCTCTTATTCGATTTCTCTCAGATTTTCCGATTTTCATCTTTTCACAAGTTATCCTGTTTCGGACGATTTTTCATCGTTTCTTTTCTTTTCAATAATGTAATCGCTCATGGGATGTAATAGTTTAAATTAGCTTTTATTTTTCGCAAGTTTAAATTATGTATCTGCCCCAAAGCCATGTAAGACATTTATCTTCCACATCTTTACATTCGCATTTTAATTTCGCACCTATAAACTGCTAGTAATTAGGCGGTATGGCAAGATAAAATGGACATAGCTCACCTAATTTAAAATAAAATATCTGAATCAACACACTTCTCTCACACGGCCCTTAGGGTAATTTCTCTTTGCCTTTTACGAATTCAAATGGTCATGTTCCTAACGTAGAGGTATTCTAGCACCGCTGTTTCAAAACAAATCATCATAGTCCTTCGATACAAAGATCATAAGACCCACGATGTCGCCTGAATACATGATCTTGACTCGATTGTCGCCTACGAAAAATGATGATAGTCCCTTCGAATGTGCTAGGATACTTCCTACAAGTTGCTTTCTGACCATCCGATGTCCTTCAATGTCCCGCTTACATCCAACAAATAGAGTTACCTACCAACTAATGGTATGGATAGCGCTATTCTAAAGGAACGTAAAATAACACGAAAACGACCAATTCTGAGTAGGTAATAAGACTTTTAGTTGCTTGCTCTATCAAAATACTTTTTACACCTCACACTTTTGTCAAAGTTCAAACTCTTTTCAAAACGAAACATTTCCGAACACTTTGTATACATTCCTACATGAATCATTACAAAGTCAAAGCGAAATGCCTTTTCCAAACATTTTCAAACACACAGAAAGCAATTTTAAAGTGATCTAAGAGCAACTAAGAGCCCGTAGATAACTACGGATGGAAAGGGGTATACCCTTTTCATAACCTTTCCCTTACTCGAATCTAACGAAGGTCTTTTCTGTACTTTTACCTTCCTTAATTGATAAAAGAAAAGTCGGTGGCGACTCTTGCTATCCGCACATTTGCGATACAAAACCTACAAAGTCAGTTCACCGTGTTACATAACTCGCGATCATTGAGACACCCTAAAGAGAGAATGCCTTAGGATTTCTAGATCACCTTTATTGCTTTTTGTTTGACTTGTATGCTTTATCTTTAAGGGTTGCTTGGGTATTATATTGTTAGATCCACACCCGATCCGTTTCCTTTTAGGTAAGTAGCAATAATCGTCGCGATCGCTAGACGATATTGAAACGGTCAACATGATGGCTACATTAGCTGACACTTTGGATGTCCCGATATCATTCCCAAGTTGAGGATAGTATTTGGCTTCTAATGTGGTGTCATCAACGCTAACTAAAATTTTAGAACCTTAATTGACCCATCTTGGCCATTGAAGGTAGTGAGATGGTCGGCTTGGTGTAGACTAAGGTTGGTTGATACCGATGCTACGCTCATTGAGATCGACTTTTGGGATATCGTCGACCACTTAGTCGTATTGAAATAAACGCGAGAAAGATCAATGATTTGAGATTCCTAGAACCCGTTACTATTATAGGACAGGATGAACCAACTCAAACTTTTGGTGGGTAATCACTATACCTCTTGCAAGCCTTAAACCTAGGCTCATTGTGTGAATTGTTTGTGTGTGCCAAACATGACATCATGACATCATTCGCATTGCATATCATTTCTAACTATTTCAAGGACCTAGGATTTATCTTTGCTCGCTTTTGTAGGGATTATGGCTTCTAGAAAGACTATCCGAATCAACTTCATGGGTATACCTTCTCACTCAAAGAATTGGTTTTAAATTCTCATCATGCCTCAGCCCATCAAAGACATGGTTATCTAATTGACTGGTTATTCGCCTTTGAAGAAGATATGATGCATGTCCTATTCCAGTTCTTTGATCCAAAACACCATTGCTTTACATTCCTGATTATCAGTTGGTTCCTACCTTGAAGAGTTCTCTAAGCTACTTGGGATACCTATTCTGATGCCATTCACCGTTTAGAAAAGGTTCCTAGGTACGAAGACATTGCATCAGCCTTACATCTAAAGCGCTCAGACATTGAAGCCAATTGGGAAACTAGAAGTGGAGTTAAGGTTTACTTGCTAAGTTCCTATTTAAGAAAGCTGAGAATTCCTCAAAGTTATGAGTTTCATGCATTCAAGACATTGTGGCCTTGCTAATCTATGGTTTGTCTATTCCTAACTTGGATCAATTCATAGATGTCAACTCCATCAAGTTATTCTTACCCGCAATCCTGTGCCTACCTTACTTGGAGACATTCTACATCTCCACACTCATACTACTAAAAAAGAAGGAACTCTCATGTGTTGTATACCGTTATTTTCGAGGTGGTTTATTTCGCACTTCCTCCATCGCTTTAGAACGAACAAAAGGAGATGGTCTCAAAGGTTAATGTCACTCTCTCATTCAGATATCCGTTGGAGCCTTTTCTCTCAAAAGGACTTCACATTCATTGAGCGTTGTGGAGAATTCCTAATGTACCGCTACTTGGTATAAGGAGGTATTACTACAAACCTTCTTTAGCTCACGCCGCTTTGGTTTTGCTCAAGAGATGGTCCTCATGATATGCTTCTCCAAGATATTGTGTTCGACTACAACCACGATCTCCGAATTACCGACGAAGTTTATACACGCTTGGGGCATGGTAAAGAAGACCGATACCAAGACTTTGGGGCACCAAAACTCATTCCCTGGGAACCTTACTCAAATGGGGCATGAGCTCGAGCTCAAAACCTCATGATGCCATTCACTGCTTACTAATAATTATGGAACCTGCTATAGGTGACGAGTCCTATACTATTCTCCATCCCATGCCTACCGATTTTGAAGACTTGAAGAGATCCCGGATTCAGCTTAAAGAAGAAAGGGATACCTTTGAAGCTCAATGCAAGTGAGAAGAAAGTGCTAGAGTTGACCAAGCTACTTCACAAGAGGTCACCACCGCACCAAGAGGAAGCGCCCATGGAGACTTAGAGCTTTGGGATTTATATGTTTTCTTTTTTTGTTTTGAACTATCTTTTGTACTTAAAAAGAAAAAAAAGAATAAAAGAGTACTAATAAATGTTTGTTCATTGCTTGTTTAACAAATTTAAATCTCTAAGGTCCTTGAAAACATTGCATTGCATTCGCATAAACATTGCATATCAGTACAACAAACATTGAAGATTGTTTTCTCATTTGCTCGCTATTTATTTTAGCAGAAATGGCTCTTGAACAGTCTGTCAAAGATCTCCGTGCTCGAATGCTCAGTTTCAAAGAGATGTTCACCAGTTTGGTCCAAGGCCAAGAAGATCTCAAGAAGCTCATCAATGAAGAAGAAGGTTGTTGGTCTTCTCAACATGGGCACGCTACAAAGGTGGTCCTAAGGTGGTTAGTCGAATTGAGCTCTCTGAAGGAAGTGTCAAGAAGGAGGATGAGCAAAGTAACAAGGGTGATGGTGAAGGTAGTCAGCATGAGCCTGAAAAAGTCTATGATGATGGCCAATACTCTGATGAAGATGACAAGTACAAGCAACTTGAAGACCGTCTCATGCTGTGGAAAACCCAAGATGTCCGGCTGAATTTTGATGATCCGAGTCTTGTTCCTCGGCGTGTGGGATTCTCCCAAGTTCAAAGTTCCAACTTTGCTAAGTATGATGGTATGTCTTGTCCTAAGCTGCATTTGAAGTCCTATGTTCGTAAGATCAACTCCTCACATCGATGACAGAAAGTTGGATGCACTATTTTCAAGAGAGTTTGTCCGGACTCATTGGAATGGTACTATCAGCTAGAAAATGACCGTATCCGTACTTGAGGATTTAGCGATGCTTTCTACAAACAGATGAGTATAATGTGAATTGACACCCACCATATGCAACCAAAGCATGTCTATGGGTCGTGATGAGAAGTCAGGAGTATGCTCAAAATGGAGAGATCTAGCAGAGTTCAGCCACCCTTGTCCAATAGGGAGTTGGTTGATATGTTTATGGGAACACTGACAGGCCCGTTCTTCAATCATCTAATTGGAAACTCTTCACTCGGATTCACCGAGCTTATATTGACAGGCGAGCGTATTGAAGCTGGTATCAAGAGTGGGAAGATTCATGTAGAATCATCATCAAATGCTGCGAAGAGATCTTTTGGTGGTAAGAAAGAAGTTAATGCTGTGTATGGTCAGAAAAGCCGAGCCAAGACCGACCGCCAATCAGAGGGGCAGTTGTGATTCAATCCTACATCGACAACCTCGGCGAGACAACGCGCGTAGCCAGAACGCGCCACGAAGACAGTTTACGAAGATCAACATGCCATTGTCGCAAGCCTTGCAACACATGTTGAAAGCAGAGCTGATTACCTTGAGGGATCCTCCTCAAAATGTCAACACTTCCTCTCCGAGATACAATCCTAATGCTAAGTGTGCTTACCATTCCAACAGCCTTTAGGCACGATAATCGACAACTGTGGCTCAAGAACAAGATTCAAGACATGATTGAAGATAAGCAGATTGAGTTTGACCCTCCTGTCGAGACTCCGAATGTGATCAACGCGCCTATGCCTAACCATGACAAGAGTTCCAATGCTGTTGGTGAGGATACTTATGTGTTCAACATAGATGACTTGACCATTCCTCTGATGACTGTTAAGAAGAATTTGCTGCAAGCCGGTGTCAATCCAGATGCCCGAAATTGTCGTTGTGCCCATCTGCACCTGATGGTTGTGCTTGGTTGAGAAGACGTGTCAAGGCATGATGGAAAACCGTGAGATACTATTTCTGAAACCACCCGCGTACGTGTGAAGAAATGTCTAACAAGATCGAGAAGTGAATGGAACCGCACCATCTGTGTGGGATACCTTGGGGCAGCCAAGTGGAAAGTACGATTACATGGTAAAGTACACTGTTCCTGAAAGCTACAAGATCCCTATTGAAGACATTAAGGCGACCGGATGGGGTGACGATTTCCCAGAAGACCATGCTGATGTTAACACCGTAAGGATTTCCTTCGTTGATCCGTGCCCGGAGTGGCACCTCTCATTATCACTTTCCAAGACCAGCCCATTCCTCTGACAAGGCTATCCCTTGGAATTATGGAGCTGATGTTTACTATCATGGCGTCAAGCAAGACCCTCTGACTATTGAAGATCTTACAGTTAAAGCTACCATTGACAACATCACCGGATCAAGTAAGGTGACCAGAACCAGAAGGGTGTTCTCTCCAGATATCTCCTCCAAAGACATCATGCGACCAGCTCGCATTCCAGCTATTCAACCCATTCCCCAAGCTAGAGGGAAAGAACCAGTGACTCATCCTGCTCAGACAGAAGTGCCAAAGGAAGTTACTGAAGATACCTCCAAACAAGAAATGGAGGAAATTCTGAAGATTATCAAGAAGAGCGATCAATGTTGTGGAAAGTTGGGATGACTGCCCAAGATCTCCATGCTTGCTCTGTTCTTGTGTTTAAGGCTCATGCTAACGCTTTGGTGAAGTTCCTGAAAATGCTCATGTGCCGCAAGACACTACCACCGACCAGTTTTAGTTTGTATTACACCGGCTACCAACAACTACCTAGGCTTCTCCGATGCGATTTAATTCCGCCGAAACAACACAACAAAGCCTTGCACATCTCGCTGGAATGCGGGCACCATTGTCTCATGTGTTTTGTGATACTGCCCTGCTCGAATATCCTTCCGAAGACGCTTTTGATCGACTTGATGTCAAGGGTTGGTTCCTGAGACCCGCCTGTGATACGGTGAACCCATTAGAGGATTTTTGTATCCAAATGTGCGGATAGCAAGAGTCGCCACCGACTTTTATTTTTATCCATTAAGGGAAGGTAAAAGTAACAGAAAAAGACCTTCGTTAGATTCTGAGTTCGGGAGAATGGTTATGAAAAGGGAAGGTATTAGCACCCCTTTCCATCCGTAGTTATCTACGGGCTCTTAGTTGCTCTAGATCACTTTTAAATTGCTTTCTCGTGTGTTTGACAAAATGTTTTGAAAATGGCATTTTGCTTTGACTTTGTAATGACTCATGTAGGAGTGTATACAAAGTGTTCGGAAATGTTTTGTTTTGAAAAGAAATTGAACTTTGAAAAAGAGTGTGTGGTGTGAAAAGCATTTGATTTAGAGCAAGCAACTAAAAGACTTATTTACCCACTTTAATTGGTCGTTTGTTGTACTTTACATTCCTTTAGAATAGCGCTAGCCATACCATTAGTTAGTAGGCTCCATTCGTTGGATGTAACGGACATTCGAAGGACATCGGATGGTCATAGAAGGTAACTTGTAGAAGTATCCAGCACATTCAAGGACTATCATCATTTTTCGTAGGCGACAATCGAGGGTCAAGATCATGTATTCGGAAGCGACATACCGGGTCTTATGATCTTTGTATCGAAGGGACTATGATGATTTGTTTGGCAACGTGAAGAATACCTCTACGCTCGAGGGACATGACCATTTTGAATTGAAAGGCATCGAGAGAATTACCCTAAGGTGCGTGTGAAGAAGTGTGTTGAATCTGTAATATATTATCTTGAAGATTAGTGTGAGCTATGTCCAATTATTATCTTCCACACGCCTAGTTACTAGCAATTGATAAGGGTGCGGAAAGAAATGCGGAATGTAAAGATGCGGAAAGATAAACCTACGCTATTACATGGCTTTGGGGCAGATATATTTAGAGGCGGAAAGTAAAAGTCCCAATTAAACTATTACATCCCATAAGCAGTTACATTATTGAAAATAAAATAAAATGATAAAAGAAAACGTCCGAATCGGAGCAACCGTGAAAGAATAAGAAAATCGAAATACATGAAATTGAAATAAGAGAAAATGTTAGAAAAATGCAATTTTTAATATGAGAAAATTATATATGCTGGAAATAAGATAAATATATTAAAATAATTTTTGGGATTTTGGAAAAGATTTAATAATTAAAATGCAATTTATAATGATTTAAATGCAAAATATAAATAAAATAAATATGCATGCAAAATTATATTTTTAATTTATTAAATTAAATAAAGATTTTTATGAAATTAAAAAGAAAAATTATATTTTGATAATTTTTAATGCAGAATAAAAATAAAAGAAGAAAAATAGAATGAAATATTAAAATAAGAAAATATAAGAAAATATTGAAAAGTTGAAGTTTGAAAAGAAAAGAAAGAACCGTCCCAGTCGGATCGAACTCATGACCTCCTGGGAATCTCTTTCAAACAACGCCTTAACCACTGGGACGGCTTGCATTTGGTGTCATGGAATCACAAGCAATGGCTTACAAGTATACGCGTGCCGATTTTAAGTTTGAACAGTCAGCAAGCCGGACCTACCAACTTACGGTGGATCTAACTGGGATTGAGTCATGTTTACGCAAGCTTCCATCGTCTGCTTAATCAACGACGCCGGAGCCCTAGCTCCGGTCGTCTTCTCCGGCGACCCTAAAATTGAAACCCAAAACACGAATAAATGGAAGAGAAAGTCCCACTTCTAAATCGACCTTCCAGTCCGATGGGATGCAGCTTTGATTAAACATCAGCTATCAGTTCGAAGCTCAGAACTAAACCCAACATAAATTCTTTGACGCCAAGTATGCAACGATGACCCAGATCAATCATAGAAGCCTCATGAACACAATAAAAATTAGAATTATTAAAACAGAGATGAATTAAAATGCAAACAAGTTTTGAATACATGTATGCATGATCCGGCTTGTTTTAAACCATGGCATGAAAGGTAATATCAAACTTACCCACCGAGTAACGATGGAATGATGTTTGAGGTCGAACTATTGGAAATTGAAATTGAATTTCAAAGATTCTTGGAAATTTTGACAAAATAAGGGTTTGGCTTGGTTAGGTTTTGTCCTTGTATCGCTGCATTGTTTGGTATTGGAGTTTTAGGAAACAAGGAAAAAGATTGAAAATTGAATGTGCAAATATTTTGAAAATCAAATCAAATTTTGAAGAAAATTTCATCAATGCCATGGCTTCAATGAATTTGGTAAATGGTGTGGCTTTCTTGGACATTAAGAGATATAAATCCAACTTAATTGAAAAAATGACTTAATTTTCATATTTTATATAATTTATTTTGAATTAAATGTTGTAAAATTCAAATATAACCATAAAATAGAAAATTACCAATGCCAAGCTTTTTATGGGTCAAAAATAACATCATGAACAAGTTTGGATGAAAAAATTATAGGCCCATTTGGAAAATTTTGCATTTTTGAATATGTCCTTTTGTGCAATCTTCAAATTTGCTCAACCTAATAGTGTATCTTGCTCAATTTTCCACATTTTGAGTGTTCTTGGACTTTGGAAAGCTCTAAGAGTCTCTCTAACCAATGTCTTTGGTCTCATCTCAATTGAGTTACCATGCTCAAAATATCTTCAAATCAAAAAGTTGACTTTTGTTGACTTTGAAAATGACCTGTAATGTTTTGAGCTATACTCAAATGAAGCATTTTTGGACATTCTTGTGAGACATGAAGTTGTAGAGAATTGAATTTCCTTCAAAATAAGAGGTGGTGGAAAAATTTCGAGAAAGTATGAGAAAGTTATGACCAAAGTTCATTGACTTTTCATCTAGAAACCCTAATTTAGAAAGTTTGACTTTTGGGCAAATCTTGAGTTTTCTTGATGAATCATGATCAACCCTTGATCAAATGATGAATGTAACTTCAAAATGAGGATGTTGACAAAATCAGAAGTTTTGACTGTATGTTGACCACAGCTGACTTTTTGTCCATACAACTCGATTTTCAAACCATCCGAGCAATTGCCTGAGGAAACTTGACTTGTGAGGCTTGAAACTTGACATGGAGAATCTTTGAAGCATATGAGGAGGCATGAAGGCCATTGGAGATGTTGGAAATCCATCTTGACTTGAGAGATACCAAACCCTAGTTTGGGTTGATTGTCTAGAGAGAGTTTGTCTCGATCAACTCTGAGGAACTTTGAGTATGGATGTATGAAATCTCTTGAGTAGATGGAGGGCAAATTTTGGGTATGACAGCTGCCCTGCTCAATCTTCTTGCCAAGGGTTAGATTGACATGCTTGTCTTTCGTGACCTGGAGGTAGAAGATGATTGAACACCGAGTACACCTGAAAATTTGCACTCGCTGTTGGTGGATGATGCGGGAATGGGCTTA
>CM038793.1:166064674-166141368 GCA_021764765.1 Vicia sativa | reverse complement strand
TTTCTTTTGATCGCTTTAAGAAGTATTGATGTCATATTCGTCAAGATCATTTGCCATCTTGCTATTCTTTCGGAGAGAAATGTTTCTCAAATATGTATTTTATCGGATCCATCTTGGAAATCAACAATGTAGTGTGAGTCAACATATAACGTTTAGTCGGCGTAGTAGCTGTTAAAAGTGTAAGTATTCACGATTGCGGAGTATCTTGTTTCACAGTCGGTAAACTTTTGCTAAGGTAGTATATTGTATACTCTTTTCGACTCAAACTCGCTATGTTGTCCCAACACACACCCCATTGAATTCTCTAACATTGTCAACTACATGATAATGTGTCTTCCTTCGACGGCATCACGATATGAGGATTCTAGGTACTCCTTGATTTTGTCAAATGCGATCCGGCAATCGCTGCTCCATCTACTACTTGATCTTTCTTCAAGAAGCTTGAAGATGGTCTGCTGCGGCGCTTAAATGTGCAATGAATGGCAATGCAATTCAACTATCCCAAGAAACCTTGACTTCTTCTGTGGGCCGGCATCTCTTGAATAGCTTTAACTTTCGGTCAACCTCAATACCTCTATCACGACAACAAACCCTAAGGGTTTATCGGATCCGACTCCAAAGGTGCACTTGTTGGGATTAAGTCTCAACCCATCACTAACTGTCAAATAGTTTTAAATGATTGAGATGTTCTCCTCGCCTATGATCGAGCCATCCGTCGCCGAGACCTCATCTCTTGATGAATCATGTATGAAATAATGCCACCATGGCACAATGATAAGTGGCGCAACTGTTTCAATCCGAACGGGCATGACTTTGTAGTAGAAATGCCCCATTGTGTAACAAAGTAGTCTTCCATGTCTTCGTGGAGCCATTTTGACTGATTGTAACCGGAGAAACCATCCATGAAGGGAGAAGACCTTATGTTGGGCAGGTTGTCAACCGTAACATCAATACAGAGGAAGTGGGAAATCATTTTCTGACTCGCTTTGTTCAAATCTCGCACTCCACACATTCGCACCTTACCATCCTTCTTAGGCACGGGTACACATTAGCAACCTCCATCGCGGATAAGAAGTAAATGCTAGAAACCAAGATTGAACCGCTTCATAACTTCTTTGATTTTCTCGATATCTTAGGACGATACGGCGAACCTTCTGCTTTCTGTGAAAAACCTTCTTTTGCTCAGAACGGTACCACAATGTCAATGTTCAAACCTCGGCATGTCTTCGTATGACTAGCAAAACCTCGATATAGTCTCGTAGCATCCGAATCAATCTCTTTGACACTGCTCACAAGACCCGCTTCCTATCTTGATCTCTTTTCTGCCTTCATCGCATCTTTTATTCAACCTCAACCCGACTCTTCATGTTGTATAACTCGATCATCTTGTCAGTAGCAGCCTCGAGAAGTTCTCCGGCACTTCACAATATTCCTCACTGCCTTCGGCTTGGTAGATCGATTATCAAGTCATATTTAGCAATAGCATATAGCTGTTATCAACGAGATTCGGAGTGATTCTCAGCAGGTATCATGTGGGTGTGTGGCACATACTTTTTAAGGTGATAAAGTAAAAGAAAGAAACAAACAACATTTAAATGTAAAATTCCAACGATTTATTGAATGAAATATGCAATTGACATATAATAACCCCTCACAACGAGCCATGATGCCCCGAGCAAGGCCCTAGGCTTTAGTTTATTGTTCAAAACATAGAAAACGAAAAGCAAAAACAAAACAAGAGCAATTACTCCTGTAAAGGAGATTGGTATGACGCTTAGTCTTCCAATTGCCGAGTCCATTGTCTAGAGTTGGGAAGATCCACTTGTCGATGTCGTTGCTGCCGCCTTCTATAGCATGGACTCCATCTTTGCCGATGCGGAAAGAAGTTGGCCGGACGTCGTGGCGATCATCCTCTAACCTTGATGGTGAAGCCTAAACCAGCCTTTGTCGGATTTGAAAGGAAGATTAGGAGTGACCCCAAATAGTAATACCTCCTTCTTCATCGCATCTTGAGCACTTCATCGAGGCCATCCTAGAGGAACTTTGTGACTGGGGTGATTGGAGAGTCAAGGCATGGCTCTTGGAACTATTTCGAAAGCTTGACAGAGTCTCAAATAATTCATCTCGGATAACGGAGACCGCAGATGACTCGACCATGTATTCTCTTCACCACATACACTGTAACAACCTTCCCTTTCACCGGGTACGCCTTTGCAATGGGTAGGTAACCGCCTCATGTATCCAAGGGCGCCCAAGTAGGTAAGAGTAAGTCGGATTTGGATGTCCATGATAAAGAAAGTGGAATCAAAAGTCTCGGAACCGACTTTTAATAGGTAGAATGAGTTTCCAAGTAATCGTCATTGAACCATCAAAAGCTCTCACAATTATGTCACCGGCTTCGTAACCAATCCTCATCAAGTCGGTCAAAAGCACTTTTGTAGGATATTTAGAGCGTAACCAGTATTCACCAAGACATGAGACAAGGTAATGTCTTGCATTCAACGTAGATATGCAAGGCTTTGGCGCTTCTTTCCCAGGTTAAATCATTAGAGAAGCCTAGGCCGCTTGGCAGCCCAAGCTAGCAATACAAACTTCAAATTGACAAGAGTAGTGTCTTGTGGTATGTGAGCATTCTTCTAATCTTCACCAAGGCTTTAGCATGAGCCCGCAGCACAAGAGTTGTAGCAAGCATGGAGATCTTGACTGAGTTTGTCCCAATTGTTCCACAACATTGTAGTCACTCTTCTTGATAATCTTTAGAATTTCATCCATTTCTTGTTTGAGGTGTCTTCAAGAACTTCCTTTGGTACTTGCTCGAGGATGAGTCACCGCTCTTTCCTATAGCTCGGAACGGGTTCGATAGTCGAATGCGAAATGGAGTCGCAGTTGTCTTTGAGGAGAGAGATTCTGGAGAAACACTCTTCCTGCCTGTCACCTTACTTGATCGGGTGATGTTGTCAATGTCGTGAATGTAGCTTCAACAGAAGATCCTCGATAGTCGAGGGTCTTGCTTGACGCTATGATAGTAAACCTCCGATCCATAATTCCAAGGGATAGCTTTGTCGAGGAATATGGAACCTGGTCTCGAGAAGTAATGATAGAGGTGCCACTCAGGCCCTGGATCACAGAGGAGATCCATCTGTGTTTACATCAAGATAGTCTTCTGGAAATCGTCACCCCATCCGGCCGCTGCTAACATCTTCAATAGGAATCTTGTAGCTTTTCAGAACAATATACTTCACCATGTAGTCAAACTTTCCACTTGGCTTCCCAAGGTATCCCACGCCTGCACGGTTTCATTCACATCTTCGATCTTCGCTTAGACACTTCATGCCGTATTCTCCACAGTGATGGTTTTCGAAATAGTATTTCATGTTATCCATCATGCACCGGACACGCCTTTCTCAACTAGCACAATGCCACAAGCACCAATTATAATTCTCGGGCATCCCGGATTGACACCGCTAAAGAAATTCTTCTTAACACCATCGAGGAATGGTCAAGTCATCTATGTTGAAAAGATAAGAGTTCTCGCCAATATCATTGGAACTTTTGTCATAGTTAGGCATAGGCGTGTTGATCACGTCGAGTCTAAAGAGGAGGATCAAACTCAATTTGCTTAGCTTCAATCATATCTTGAATCTTGTTCTTGAGCCCAACAAATGTGCCCTCAGGTCGTTGGAGTTATAAGCACACTTAGCATTGGGATTGTATCTCGAGAGGAAGTGTTGATGTTTTGAGGAGGATCCTCAAGGTAAATCTCCGCTTTCAACATGTGTTGCAAGGCTTGCGACAAAGCATGTTGATCCAGAAATCGTTCGCTGCCGCTACGCTCGCTACGCTGTCTCACCGAGGTTGTGTTGATGTAGGATTGAGATCACAACTGCCCCTACGCATTGAGCACGGTCGGTCTTGGCTTGATTTTTCGACGATACATGCGATTGGCTTCTTTCTTACCGCCAAAAGATCTCTTCGCAAAGATTTGATGACGACTCTACCTGAATCTTCCCTCTTGATACCTTCTATCACCAATGAATTAGGGTCAAGAGTTTCCAATCGATGATTGAAGAATGGGCCTGCTGCAGTTCCATAAACATATCAACCAACCTATTGGACAAGGGTGGTTGAACTCCACCGCTAGATCTCTCCATTTCAGCATACTCCTTGAACTTCTCATCACGGCCCATAGACATGCTCAGTTGCATGCGAGTGGGTGCTAATTCAAGATTGTACTCATATCGTTCGTAGAAAGCATCCGCCAAGTCACCCAAGTACGGATATGGTCACCTCTAGTCGATAATACCACTCCAATTGAGTTTTGACAAACTCTCTTGAAAATAATGCATCCACAACTTTCTCGTCATCAAGGGGTTGATCTTCGAACATAGGACTTCAAATGCCGGGAAGAAATGCCATCATATTTGGCAAAAGTAGGAACTTTGAACTTGGGAGGAATCAACACACCAGGAACAAGACTCAAATCATCAAAATTCAGCCCTGACATCTTCAGATTTTCCACAGCATTTAGACGATCTTCAAGTTGTTTGTATTTGTCATCCTCGTAAGAGTACTGATCCTCATAGTCTTTCCTTTCTTCTCGTGCTCACACCGATCATCTTCAAGGTTCTTGACACTCTACCTTGACAGCTCGAGCTCTATCCTGCTGACCACTTTAGGACCCTCTTCTTTTTGTTGATGAGCTTCTTCAGAACTTCTTGGCCTTGTACCAAGCTGGTGAACATCTCCTGGAACTGAGCATTCTGAGCCTAGAGATCTTTGATATTCTGTTCAAGAGCCATTTCTGCTAAAATAAATAGCGAGAAAATGAGAAAACCGATCTTCAATGTACCTGTTATGAAGTTATGCCATGATATGCGATGTTCATGAAATGCAATGCAATGTTTTCAAGGACCTTAAGGATTTAAATTTGTTAAACAAGCACGAACAAACATTTATTAGTTCTCTTTTTCTTTTTTCTTTTTTAGTACAAAAGATAGTTCGTAACAATGAAATAAAAGAACAAAATCCTAAAGCTCTAAGTCTCCTATGGCGCTTCTCTTGGTGCCGAGGTACGTTGATGTTCCGCCTCGTGAAGTAGCTTGGTCAACTTCTAGTTCCTTCTTCGCACTTGCATAGCATCGAGCTTCAATGTATCCCTTTCTTCTTGTTCGAATCCGTATCTCTTCAAGTCTTCAAAATCGTAGGCATGTCGGGATGGAGAATAAGATAGGTACGCCACCTATAGCAATGTGTTCCATAATTACCGTAGAACAAAGGTGAATGGCATCATGAGGTTTTGAGCTCGAGTCGCACCCATTTGAGGTAAGGTTCCCAAGGAATGGCGCTTTGTTGCCCCAAAGTCTTGGTATCATCTTTACCATGCCCAAGCGTATGAACCTTCGCGCTTGCACTCGAGATCGTGGTTGTAGTCGAACACAATATCTTGAGAGGCATATCATGAGGACCATCTCTTCGAGCATAACCAAACCGACGAGCTAAAGAAGGGTTGTAAGTGATACCTCCCTTATTCCAAGGAGTGGTACATTAGGAATTCCACAACGCCAATGAAGGTGAAGTCTTTTTGAGAGAAAAGGCACCAACGGATATTTGAATGAGAGAGTGACATTAGCCTTTGAGACCACTTCAATCCTTGCTGCTCTTCAAACTGATGGAGGAAGGTGCTAAATAAACCAATTGAAAATAACAAGATGCAACACATGAGAGTTCCTTGTCTTTGATGGTATGAGTGTGGAGAGAATGTAGAATATCTCCAAGTAAGGTAGGCAATCGGATTGTAGTAAGGAATATCTTGATGGCGCTGACATCTATGAATTGATCCGAGTTAGGAATAGAACCAAACCATAGATTAGCAAAGCCAAGATGTCTTCAAATGCATGGAAACTCATAGCCTTGAGGAATTTCGCTTTCTTTATCGTGAACTTAGCAAGTAAACCCTTAACTCCACTTGTTTCCCAATTGGCTTCAATGTCTCGAGCTTTTAGGTGTAATGTCGATGCGATGTTCAGTACTAGGAACCTTTTCTAGACCTGAATGGCATTTGGTCAAGAATAGGTATCCCAAGTAGCTTAGAGAACTCTTCTAAGGTAAGAACTAACTAATAATCCGAATGTAAAGCAATGGTGTTTGATGAAAGAACCGAATAGGACGTGCATCATATCTTCTTCAAAACCGAGATAACTAAGTCAAGTAGATAACCATGTCTTTTGATGAACTCGAGCATGATCGAGAACTTCTAAAACCAAATCTTTGAATGAGAAGGTATACCCATGAAGTTGATTCGGATAGTCTTTCTAGGCCATAATTCCCTACAAAACAGAGCAAAGATAAATCCTTAGGTACTTCAAATAGTTAGAAATGATATGCAATGCGATGATGTCATGATGTCATGTTTAGCAAGCACAAACAATTCACACAACAGCCCTAGGTTTAAGGCTTGCATGAGGTATAGGTGTTTACCCTACCAAAAGTTTGAGTTGGTTCATCCTGCCCCATAATAGTAACCGGTTCTAGGAATCTCATATCATTGATCTTCTCAGAGGCGCTTATTTCAAATTACGACTACCAAGTGTTCATCGAAAATATCCCAAAAGTCCGATCTTAATGAGCGTAGCATCTAGTATCACCAACCTTAGGGTGCACCAAAGCCGACCATCTCACTACCTTCTAATGGCCAAGATGGGTCAATTGTTCTAAAAGTTGAGTTAGTGTTGATGACACCACGCATAAGGCAAATACTATCCTCAACTTGGAAATGAAGAGTATCAGACATCCAAAGTGTCGACTAACGTAGCCATCATGTCGACTGCCCTTGGATACGCCTAACGGTCACGACGATCTATTGCTATTTACCTAGAGGAAACTCGATCCGGTGTAGATCCCCACAAATATATAATACCCAAGCAACCCTTAAAGATAAAGAAAGCAAGTCAAATAGAAAATAGTAAAGTGATCTAGAAACCTAAGGAATTCTCTTTAGGTGTTTCCTCACAGAGTCGCCGCCTGTAATACTTGAACCGACTTTGAGATTTTTGTATCGCAAATGTGCTGGATAGCAAGAGTTGCCAACCGACTTTTCTTTTATCCAATTAAGGAAGGTGAAAAGAACAGAAAAGACCTTCGTTAGATTCTGAGTAAGGGAGAAGGTTATGAAAAGGGAAGGTATTAGCACCCCTTTTCATCCGTAGTTATCTACGGGCTCTTAGTTGCCCTTAGATTATTTTCAAAAAGGTGCTTTCTGTGTGTTTGACAAAAATATTTTGAAAAGGCATTTCACTTTAACTTTGTAATGATTCATGTAGGAATGTATACAAAGTGTTCGGAAATGTTTTGTTTTTGAAAAGAATTTGAACTTTGAAAAAAGTGTGTGGTGCAAAAAGTATTTGATTGAGCAAGCAACTAAAAGTCTTATTACCTACTCAGAATGGTCGTTTTTGTGTTGTTTTCGTTTCCTTTAGAATAGCGCTATCCATACCATTAGTTGGTAGGTAACCTTATTCATTGGATATGGAAGGGACATTCGAAGGGACATCAGATGGTCATAAAAGGCAACTTGTAGGAAGTATCCTAGCACATTCGAAGGGACTATGTAATACGGTGAACTGACTTTTTAGGTTTTTGTATCGCAAATTTGCGGATAGCAAGAGTCGCCACCGACTTTTCTTTTATCCAATTAAGGGAAGGTAAAAAGTACAGAAAAAGACCTTCGTTAGATTCGATTAAGGGAGAAGGTTATGAAAGGGAAGGTATTAGCACCTTTCCATCCGTAGTTATCTACGGCTCTTAGTTGCTCTTCGATCACTTTAAAATTGTGCTTTCGTGTGTTTGACAAAGAATGTTTTGAAAAGGCATTTCGCTTTGACTTTGTAATGATTCATGTAGGAATGTATACAAAGTGTTTGAAATGTTTCATTTTGAAAAGAGTTTGAACTTTGACAAAAGAAGTGCGAAAAGTATTTTGATTGAGCAAGCAACTAAAAGTCTTATTACCTACTCGTAATTGGTCGCTGTTATTTTATCGCCTTTAGAATAGCGCCATCCATACCATTAGTTGGTAGGTAACCTATTTTTGGATGATGGGGACATTCGGGACATCGGATGGTCATAGAAAGCAACTCAGTAGGAAGTATTCTAGCACATCGGGGACTATCATCATTTTCGTAGGCTACAATCAAGGGTCAAGATCATGTATTCGAGAGGCATCGTGGGTCTTATGATCTTTGTATCAAGGGACTATGATGATTTGTTTTGAAGGCAACGGTGCTAGAATACCTCTACGCTCGAGGGACATGACCATTTGAATTGTGAAAGGCAAAGAGAATTACCCTAAGGGATGCATGTGTGAAAAGAGTGTGTCAAATTTGATATGTTTATCTTGAAAATTAGTGAGCTATGTTGATTATTATCTTGCCATACACGCCTAGTTACTAGCAATTTATAGGGTGCGGAAATTAAATGCGGAATGTAAAGATGCGAAAGATAAATGTCCTACGCTATTACATGGCTTTGTGGCAGATACATAATTTAAACTTGCGGAAAATAAAAACCTAATTTAAACTATTACATCCCATGAACAGTTACATAATTGGAAAAAAGAAACGATAAAGAAACCGTCTGAAACGGAATAACCTGTGAAAAGATAAGAAAATCGGAAAATACGATGAAATTGAATAAGAAGAAAATATTAGTAAAAATTCAAATTTTTGAATGATAAAAATATGACATGCTGGAAATAACATAAATATGCTAAAATAATTTTTTGGGATTTTTTGGATGCAATTTAATAATTAAAAACTAATTAAAACTGATTTAAATGCTAAATTATGAATAAAAATAAATATGCATGCAAAATTGTATTTTTTAATTTTATAAATTAAATAAGTATTTTCAGAAAATAAATGCAAAAGGAAAAAATATTTTGATGATTTTTAATGCATGAAATAAAAATATGAAAAGAATTAAAATTGCATGAAAATATTAAATAAATAAGAAAATATGAAAATATGAAAATAGCTTGAGTTTGGAAAAAAGAAAACAAAACCAGGTCCTGATGAGGTTCAACAGAGACCTTTGAGTATCTTTCAATCCCAACGCCTTAACCATCGGACAACGTGTCTTTGGTGTTTGAAAAGTGGAAACATTTGAATATAAGCCACGCGTCATGGATTGGTTTGAAAAACAAGTCAAGACGCTGTGACTCAACAAGATGGATGAACGAATCAGAACCCAAACGCCACGCAACCCTCGCCGATCTTCGCTCGAGCCGAGCTAGGCTCCGGCCATCTTCTCCTACCTTGAATCAAACAAGAAAAATACGAGGAATAAACGGAAAGGGGACCCTACCCCTAAATCGACCCTCCCGAATCCAATGGTGGCATCGGTTTTGGCTGAATCGGCCTCGCAGACGGTTCAAGAAGATGCCTCAAAACCCTAACTATGGCAATTCCTTGTTTTCACGTAAGCTTCAAACGATGGCCCGCATCAATCACATGGAGTCTCATGAACACAATAAAAGCATTAGATTCAATGGAAACACGCAGAATAGTAAAATGCAAAAATCAAAAGTTTGAGATATGTATGATCATGTATGCATCGATTCAGCGCTTTTGATCTATAACAATGATGTGTACTTACTCATACTTACCCTAGGAACACAAAGGAATGATTTTGAGGATGAAGTGGTCGGATTTTGAAACACGATTTTCAAGTTTCTTGAAATTTTTGCAAGAATAAGGGTTATGCTTTGAGCTAGGTTTCGCCCTTGTGCTTGGCAATAGGGGTATTTATAGGATTTGAGAGAGAAAAAGAGTGAAAAAGATTGGTTAATCAATGTGCAATATTTCTTTATTCAAATAAAATCAAATTTCCTTAAAATTTGATTTTTTCTTTCCATATGCATGCTATCACGAAATTGGTATGCTTGGTGGGCTATCTTGGACCTCAAGTAAGATATAATCCAACCCATTTGAAAAATATCTTATTTTCATATTTTATATGATTTAATTTCGAATTAAATGTTTTAAAATTCAAAGATTAATCATAAAATAGAAAATTACCATGGCCAAGCATTTATGGGTCAAAAATGATGTCATGAACAAGTTTGGACCAAAAGATTTTAGGCCCATTTGGAAAATTTTGCATTTTGACCCAAAATGTCCTTTTGTGCAATTGTCCAAAATTGCCCAACTTCTGAATAGTGTATCTTGCTCATTTTTCCACATTTTTGAGTGTTCTTGGACTTTTTGGAAAGCTCTAAGAGTCCTCTAACCAACCTTTTTGGTCTCATCTCAATTGGAGTTTCCATGCTCAATATATCCTCAAAACAAAATGTTGACTTTTTGTTGACTTTGCAAATGACCTGTAATGTTTTAGGCCATACCTCTCAAATGAAGCATTTTTTGGACATTCTTGTGAGACATGAAGTTGTAGAGAATTGAATTTCCTTCAAAACAAGAGGTGGTGGAAAATTTTTTGATAAAGTATGAAGAAGTTATGATCAGTCAAAGTTCAGTTGACTTTTCACCTAGAAACCCTAATTTAGAAAGTTTGACTTTTGAGCAAATCTTGAGTTTTCTTGATGAATCATGATCAACCCTTGATCAAATGATGAATGTAACTTCAAAATGAAGATTTTGACCAAAAATTATGAAGTTTGGCTGTATGTTGACCACAGTTGACTTTTTGTCCAATACAACTGATTTTCAACCATCTGAGCAATTGTTTGAGGAAACTTGACTTGTGAGGCTTGAAACTTGACATGGAGAATCTTTGAAGCATATGAGGAGGCATGATGAACATTGGAGATGTTGAAGTCCATCCGAGTCGAGAATTACCAAACCCTAGTTTGGGTTGATTGTCTAGAGAGGTTTGTTCGATCATCTCGAGGAATCATCGAGCATGGATGTATGAAATACCTGAGAAGATGGAGGGCAAATTTAGGGTATGATACCTGCTCTCAATCTTCTTGTATCGAAGGTTAGATTGACACGCCTGCTTTCGTGACTTGAAGGTAGAAGATGATTGAACACCGAGTACACCGAAAATTTGCAATCGGCGTTGGTGGATGATGCGGAATGGGCTTATGATGCCATTTGAGAAAGTGGAGACTTTACTGGGATGAGTCGACGCTAGACTCGAAAATGTTGATAGGAGAATTAACGGGATGGGCTTAAGATGCCATCCGAAAGGTCGATGGCCGGGAGCCGAGCTAGCCAGGCTCTATAGACGCTTCGGAAGGAGCACGGAGACGGGCTTAAGATGCCATCCGAGGAGTCGATGTTAGACTTTGTGCTCATCTTTGAATGAAGTTATTGGTTTGTATTGATTTTTAACCAAATATGCAAGATTCCAAAAGGGAGAAATGTTGACAAGTAGCTCGAGATGGGCTTAAGATGCCATCCGTGGCAACCGAGTCGTGACGACTGTTGCTGTTGATAATAAGAAGGATCTTAATAGATCTTCGCCGATTACTCGAGGGATAGTAATTGGCAATGTGGATATCTTCTCTGGTGCATCGGTGTTGATCCACCGCTATTTCGAGGATAACTAGGGGTCTTTCAGATAGTTTTCCCGATTCGGCTTAATCCTCGACCAAATTGGTCGAGGACAACTAGGGTGGTCTTTCAGATAGTTTTCCCACGATTCGGGCTTAACTCGACCAAACCGCTTAAGTGACTTTCAATTGCTTTGGAAAACAATAGAAACTTTGATAGAATATTTGTTAGTCTTATGCAAAGTATGATGCATGACAATGTGTATAAATGACATATGCATGAATTATGACTTTATGAGTAATGTATGAATGATAGATGTTGTGGTATTTCAAAACATATCCATCTTGAAGAAGATGTGGATGTTCTGCTTGAGGATTTCCGATTGGGGATGAGTAGGTGAGAACCCCGCTTTTGAAGGAGAAGAAAGATATCCTGGATTCCTCCAATGCACTATCTGACCAAGTCTTGGGCCTATATATTATTGAGGAAGGTAGAGATTTGAGAAGCTCGTTGTTGGAGATCTCATATATAGACCCTGCTGGGGAGAGTCTGGGAGGCAATTTGTTGGGGATCTTGCATGTAGACCCCGTTGGGAATTAGAGGCGCCCATCGGGATGTGGAGTGTAGATCTCACCGAGCTTGATGGTTGCCGGAGACCGGTCAGCCTCGAAGTCTCGACCGGGAATAAGATGTAGATTCTCCGTGTACTATCCGACCAAGTCTCGAGTCCGATACCGCTGCCGAGAAAAGGGGAATTTAGGAGATATTCACGATGATAAATACCTCTCCGGGATGAAGTGTTACCGCTTGAGACCGATGTAACATTGCTCATTGAGTGGAACCAATCGCTCGGATTAACGATACTCCGCTGGGGAGGTTTAGCGAGTGACACCTCCATGGGATTATGTTCTCAGGGAATGTTTTTGGTGACCTTCGTCGTCATCTCAATTCCTAGAGCCTGTAGTAACTACTTTTGTATGCCCACTTTTCGTATGTTTGTGATTAGATTCTTATTGTCAAATGCATATAGTCATTCAAAACAAATGTTGGACTTATTGTAAACGACAACAACAAAAATTGTAAAGAGAAAGAAGCTATGCTTATTTGAAAGGTATGATGGCCAAGTAGTTTGTACACAAGAAAGGTAAAAAGCTATGCGGAAACAATCTCGTTAAGGTCCAACTATGTTAGTACTCATATATTTCGACTATCTCATCTCCTTGCTGTCAGTAGAAAGTGAGTAGACTGATCTTCGCCATTTGAATCTTGAATGTTGATAGTAGTCCGAAGCGTGGTCCGAAGAGACATAGTCGACGCTTAAATCCCTAACTTTTGCCTAGACCGCCTTTCGGTTTTCACCACCGATACCTTTTGCCCAAGCCGCTTTTCGTGTTTTCGATTTGCCGTGTACATGTTTTGTATATATTTAACTTTTGCCCGAACCTTTTGGTTCGCCAGATGCCCTTATTTTTGCCTAGGTTCGCGACCTTGCGAGTCTATTTCATGTAGTATTTTTGACTATGTCTCTGCTGTGGTGTGGAAGTCTTCACCATCCATGGTGCTAAGTATCATAGCTCACGAAAACACCGCCTTGACTACAAACGGTCCCTCGAGGTGGGAGTCCATTTGCCTCGGGTCACCTTGTGGAAGAATGATGCGCTTGACTACTAGGTCACCAACTTGATAGACTCGTGCTTGACCTTGTTAAATGCTCGATCATTCGCTTCGATAAACTGCCCATGGCAAATGGATGCGAGTCGCTTTCATCAATCAAGTTAACTGATCGAGGCGGGTCTCGAACCCAATCGCCTTCGCTAACTCTCGGCCCCGAGGACTCGTTGAGGGTATCCGAACCTCGATGGGTAGGACTGCTTCCATACCGCATACAAGAGAATGGGGTTGCCCTCGTTGATGTTTGTGTTGAAAAGGATAACCATGAAGAGCAAATGGTAACATCTCATGCCAATCTTTGTAAGTCACCGCCATCTTCAGATAATCTTCTTAATGTTCTTGTTAGCGGCTTCCACTGCGTCATTCATCTTAGACCGATAAGGAGAAGAATTGTGATGTTTGATCTTGAACTGCGTGCAGAGTTCGGTGATCATCTTATTGTTGAGATTGGAACCATTATCTGTGATAATCCTTTTGGGAGTGCCATACCGACAGATAAGATTATGCTTGATGAAACGAGCCACAACATTCTTGGTAACAGATGCAAACGAGGCTGCTTCTACCCACTTGGTAAAGTAATCGATTGCCACAAGGATGAAACGAAGTCCGTTGGAAGCTGTGGGCTTAATTTCTCCAATCATGTCAATGCCCGACATTGCAAAAGGCCAAGGAGCTGTTAGAACATTCAGAGGTATTGAGGTAAGTGTACTTTGTCTCGCATAACCGCATTTGTGACAAGATCGAGCGAAGGGTGATAATCGCCCCATGGTGGACCAATAGTAACCTGTTCTCAAAATCTTCTTAGAAGAATTTGGTGTTCCACCGGAGTGGGTACCAAATGCGCCTTCGTAACTCTTCCATGATGCGATTGTTGTTTTCTGTCTACACAATGGAGTAAGCACAAGTCATGGTTCGCTTTGTATAAGATGTCGCTGCCGAGGAAGAATTTGGATGCAAATCTTCTCATGAACTTCTTATCATTAATGATGCTCTGGATATTCCCGAGTCTCAAGATACCTCTTCACGTCAGAGTACCAAGGTTTCTCTTCCGATCAAGCTCATAGCAATACCGGTTTGTCAAACTTCTCAATGATGATCCGGGAGCCTCGTTGTCCCATCCGACTTTGAACATAGACGCATATAGTAGCCAATGCGCCCGCCAACCGATCTTCTCGTGGAATGTGATCAAAAGTAATTTCTTCAAGTAGGGATCAAACTAACATGCCTCGATAGGAATAAGATTTGGATGCTTTGTATCCCACTCGCCTTAATCGATCGATCACCAAAGTCGAGTCTCCATATACTTGCAAGAACTTGATTCTTAAATCAATAGCAGCTTTGATACCCATGATGCACGCCTCATATTCGCCATGTTGTTCGTGCAATCAAACATAATCGGTGAAAGGCGATGTCCAGTAGGGATGTAATGATGGCGCCAATGCCATTGCTGCGCGCTTGAGGCTCCATCAAAGACCATGGTCCATCGGGATCCTTGTTCGTGTCCTTCGTCTGGCCGGTTCTTCACAATCGACTAGTAAAACATCTTCATCTCGAAATTGACCGCATAGATCGATAGTCATCTACGGCTTGATGAGCCAAATGATCGGCTACTACACTTCCTTTGATTGCTCGAGAAGTGTACCGATGTCATATTCGGTCAAGATCATTTGCCATCTTGTGATTCTTTCGAGAGAGCTGGTTTCTCAAATATGTATTTTATCGGATCCATCTTGAAATCAATAAGTAAAGTGAGTCAACATATACGCCTTAGTGATGAGTTCAAGTTAAAGCGCTAAAGTTTTCTCGAGCCGTGAGTATCTTGTTTCATCGGTAAACTTTTAAGGTAGTATATTGCATGCTCTTTTCACTGCACTCGCCATGTTGCCCCAACACACACCCCATTGAATTCTCTAACACCGCAAGTACATGATAAGAGGTCTTCCTCGAGCAAAGGCATCGGGATGGAGGATTCAAGGTACCTTGATTTTGTCAAAAGCGATCCGGCAATCATCATTCCATTCTACCACTTGATCTTTCTTAAGTAACTTGAAGATTGGCTCAAGTAGCGCTAGTGTGCAATGAATCGCAATGTAGTTCAATCGCCCAAGAAACCTCTCGACTTCCTTCTGTGTGGGAGTGGCATCTCTTGAATAGATTTAACCTTGGCGGATCAACCTCAATACCTTTACCATCGACAACAAACCCTAGGAGTTTTTGACCGACCCAAAGGTGCACTTGTTAGGATTGAGTCTCAACTGTACTTCTTTAACTCAAATAGTTTCGCAAATGATCAAGATGTTCTTCACCGTGATCGAGCTAACATGTCGCCGACGAGACCTCTATCTCGTGATGAATCATGTCATGAAATAATGTTACCATAGTATGCCGATAAGTGGCGCCCGTTTCGCCGAACGGCATAACCTTGTAGCGTAGTGCCCCACCGTAACAAAAGTAGTCTTTCCATGTCTTCGTGAGCCATTTTGATCTCGATTGTAACCGGAGAAACCATCCATGAAGGAGAAAACCATATGCCGAGTGGTGTTGTCAACCGTAACATCAATATGAGGAAGGGGAAATCGCCTTCCGACTCGCTTTGTTCGATCTCGTAATCCACACATTCGTATTTTGCCATCCTTCTTAGGTACCACATTAGCAACCCATTACGGATAGGAAGTACGCTAAGAAACCGCGTTGAACGCTTTATAACCTCTCGCTTTGGTCTTCTCGACATCTCGTGATTTGACGAACCTTCGCTTTCACCGAGAAAACCTTCTTTTGTTGGCAATCGTGTACCACAATATCAATGTCCAAACCTGCATGTCTTCGTATGACCAAGCAAAACCTCAATATAGTCTCGTAGTATCCGAACCAATCTTCTTTGACATCGCTCAAGACCCGCCTCCTATCTTGATCTTTTCTGCCTTCGTTAGTACCCAAATTCACAACCTCAACTTGTTTCTTCGTGGTCAGATAACTCGCTTCTTTGTCAGTAGGCCCGGCAAGTTCTCCGGCACTTCACAATCTTCCTCACTTTCGCCTTTGGCTTGGTAGATCGGATTATCAAGTCATATTTAGCAATAGCATATAGTTATTAATGAGATTCGAGTGATTTCGCAGTTGTATCACGTGGTGTGTGTAAGAAACACATAGCTTTTGAAGGGGTGATAAAGTAAAAGAAAGAAAACAAACAATTGAATGCAAAAGTCCAACGAATTTATTGAATGAAAACGCGCAAACAATGATAATAACCCTCCCAACGAGCCATGATGCAAGGCACTAGGCTTTCAAAGTTTATTGTTCAAACATAAAGAAATACGAAAAGCAAAACAAAACAAGAGCAATTACTCCCGACTAAAGGAGATTGGTATGAAGTCTTCGCCTTCCAATTGCCGAGCCCTTGATCCGAGTTCGAAGATCCACTTGTCGATGTCAAGTCGTTGTCATCGCCTTCTATAGCATGGATTCCACCTGGCCGATGCGAAAGGAAGTTCCGGCACGCTTATGCGGATCGTTCTCGCCTTTGATGGTGAAGCCTAAACAAGCCTTGTCGGATTTGAAAGGAAGATCAGGGAGCTGACCCCAAATAGTACTGCCTTCTTCAACAGCCGCTTGAGCATCTTTTAGTGAGGCCATCCTAGGCGGGACTTGTGTAACCTCAGGAGTGACGGCAGAGTCAACAGGCACGACTCTGGGTATTGTTTCAAAAGCTTGACAGGGAGTCTCGAAGAATTCTCCTTCCCTCTCAAGGTATCGGAATGATTGTAGATGACTGACCATATATTCTTCTTCACCACATACTGTAACAACCTTCCCTTTCACCGGTACTTCGATGCAGTAGGTACCGCCCCATGTATCCAAGGGCCCAAGTAGGTAAGAGTAAGTGGACGGATGTCCATGACAAAGAAGGTAGAATCAAAAGTCCGGGAACCGACTTTAATAGGCAGAGTGAGCTCAAGCACCGCTCGCTTAGAACCATCAAAAGCTCTCACAATAATGTCACTGGTCTCGTAACCAACCCTTTGATATCGAGTCGATCAAAAGCGTCTTCGGTAGGATATTCAGAGCGTAACCGGATCAACCAAAACATGAGATGGTAACGCCTTGCATTCAATGTAGAGATGCAAGGCTTCGTTGTGTTTCTTTCCTAAGGAATTAAATCAAGATCGAGAAGCCTAGGCCGTTGTTGGCAGCCGTGCTAGCAATACAAACATCAAATTGGTCGTGGTAGTGTCTGCACGTGAGCATTCTTCGTAAACTTCACCAAGGCATTAGCATGAGCCTCGAGCACAAGAGCAAGCAAGCATGGAGATTTTGGACTGAGTCCGTCCAACTGCTCCACAACATTGTAGTCACTCTTCTTGATAATCTTCGAATTTCCTCCATTTCTTGTTTGAGGTGTCTTCAAGAACTTCCTTTGGTACTTCCGCCGAGCAGTGATGAGTCACCGGTTCTTGGGGAATGGATTGAATAGCGGAATGCGAAATGAGTCATGTGTCTTTTGGAGGAGAGATTTCTAGAGAAAACCTTCCGGCTGGTCACCTTACTTGATCCGTGATGTTGTCAATGTCAGGAATGGTAGTAAACCTCAGCTCCATAATTCCAAGGAATAGCCTTGTCGGAGGAATATGGGACTGGTCTGGGAGAAGTAATGATGAGAGGTACCACTCTAGGCACAGGATCAGCAGAGGAAATCCTTATTGTGTTAACATCATCATAATCTTCTGGGAAATCGTCACCCCATCCGGTTGCCTTAACATCTTCAATAGGAATCTTGTAGCTTTCAGGAACAGTGTACTTCACCATGTAATCATACTTTCCACTTGGCTTCCCCAAGATATCCCACAGATGGTACAGCCATCGCATTGTCAATCTTCAACTTAGATATTTCTTCACACTTCCGCATGTGTGGTTTCGTAAATAGTATCTCACGGTTATCCATCATGCATCGAACACGCCTTCTCAACCAAGCACAACCATTAGTGTATGGGCACCAACGACAATTCTCTAGGCATCCCGGATTGACACCGCTCGTAGCAAATTCTTCTTAATACCATCGAGGAATGGTCAAGTCATCTATGTTGAAAACATAAGTATCTTCACCAACAAAGATTGGAACTCTTGTCATGATTAGGCATAGGCGTTGCTCACATTCGAGTCTCAACAGAGGATCAAATTCAACTGCTTAGCTTCAATCATATCTTGAATCTTGTTCTTCAGAGCCCAACAATCATTAGTACTATGTCCCGGCTATTGGAATGGTAAGCACACTTAGCATTAGGATTGTATCTCTGAGGGAGGTATTGACATTTTGAGGAGGATCCTCAAGGTAATCGCTTTCAACATGTGTTGCAAGGCTTATGATAATGGCATGTTGATTCAGAACTGCCTCGCTGGCTGCTCGACACGCACGCTGTCTCACCGAGGTTGCCGATGGAGGATTGAGATCACAACCGCCCCACGATTGAGTGCGGTCGGTATTGGCTCGGCTTTTCTAACCATACACAAGATTAACTTCTTTCTTACCACCAAAAGATCTTTTCGCAGACTTGAATCTCTCTTGATACCACTTCAATACGCCGTCATCAATATCACGGTGAACCCATCAAGAGTTTCCAATCGATGATTGAAGAATGGGCCTGCTGTTCCCATAAACATATCAACCAACTCCCTATTGGACAAGGGGTTGAACTCACCGCTAGGTCTCTCCACTCGAGCATACTCCTTGAACTTCTCATCACGACCCATAGACATGCTTTGTAGTTGCATGCAGTGGGTGTCAATTCAAGATTGTACTCATACTGCCTATAGAAAGCATCACGTGTCACCCAAGTACGGATACAATCATTCTCTAGTCGATAATACCATTCCAATTGAGTTCCGACAAACTCTCTTGAAAATAATGCATCCACAACTTTCTCACATCATGGGGATTGATCTTCCGACATAAGACTTCAATGCACTTACGGCAAGACATGCCGCATACTTAGCAAAAGTTGGAAATTTGAACTTGGGAGGAATCACAACACTGTGGACTAGACTCAAATCATCAAAATTCAGCCCGGACATCTTCGTGTTTTCCACAACATTCAGACGCTTCAAGTTGCTTGTACTTGTCATCCTCATCGTAGTATTGGCCATCATCATAGTTCTTTCAAGCTCAGCCGACCGCCTTCACCATCACCCTTGTTACTTTGCTCATCCTCCTTTGACACTTCCTTCGAGAGCTCAATCGACTAACCACTCTAGGACCTCCTTTGTAGGCCCGCCCATGTTGAGAAGACCAACAACCTTCTTCTTTCTCGTTGATGAGCTTCTTCGATCTTCTTGGCCTTGGACCAAGCGGTGAACATCTCTAAACCGAGCATTCGAGCTTGAAGATCTTTGACAGATCGTCGAGAGCCATTTCGCTAAAATAAATAGCGAGAGAATGAGAAAACCAATCTTCAATGTACTTGTGATGCAATGTTATGCTATGATATGCAATGTTTATGGATGCAATGCAATTTTTCAAGGACCTTAGAGATTTAAATTTGTTAGACAAACAATGAGAAAACATTTATTAGTACTCTTTATTCTTTTTCTTTTAAGTACAAGAGATAGTTCAAACAATAAAAGAAAACATATAAATCCTAAAGCTCTAAGTCTCCCATGGTGCTTCCTCTGGTGCCGGGTAGGCGTTGATGCTTCGCCTCGTGAAGTAGCTTGGTCAACTCTAGCACTTTCTTCTCGCTTGCATAACACCGAGCTTCAAAGGTATCCTCTTCTTTAAGTCGAATCCAGATCTCTTCAAGTCTTCAAAATCAGAGGCATGTCGATGGTGAACGATAGGATTCGCCACCTATAGCAACAGTTCCATAATTAAGGGTAAACAGACGTGAATGGCATCATGAGGTTTTGAGCTCGAGCTCGCACCCATTTGAGGTAAGGTTTCTAAGGAATGGAGTTCGTGCCCCAAAGTCTTGGTATCGCCTTTTACCCCGCCCAAGCGTATGAACCTTCGCCGGTAATTCGAGATCGTGATTGTAATCGAACACAATATCTTGGAGAAGCATATCATGCGGACCATCTCTTCGAAAGCAAAACCAAACCGACGAGAGCTAGAGAAGGGTAAGTAATACCTCCCTTATACCAAGGAGTGGTACATTAGGGAATTCTCCACAACGCTCAATGAAGGTGAAGTCCTTTGAGAGAAAAGACTCCAATGATGAATGAGAGAGTGACATTAACCTTGAGACCATCTCAACCTTTGTTCATTCTTCAACACCGATGGAGGAAGGTGCGAAATAAACCACCGAAAGTAACGGATACAACACATGAGAGTTCCTTGTCTCTTAGTAGTACGAGTGTGGAGAGAATGCGTAATATCTCCAAGTAAAATAGGCACAGATCGGGTAAGAAACAACTTGATGGCGTTGACATCTATGAATTGATCCGAGGGAATAGAATCAAACCATAGATTAGCAAGGCCACAATGTCTTCGAATGCATGGAAACTCATAACTTTGAGGAATTCTCGGCTTTGATTAAGAACTTGGAAAGTAAACCCTTAACTCCACTTCTAGTTTCCCAATTGGCTTCAATGTCTGAGCGCTTAAGATATAAGGCTGATGCGATGTCTTCGTACTTAGGAACCTTTTCCAAACCGGTGAATGGAATTTGGTCAAGAATAGGTATCCCAAGTAGCTTAGAGAACTCTTCCAAGGTATGAACCAACTGATAATCTGGGAATGTAAAGCAATGGTGTTTCGGATCAAAGAACGGAATAGACATGCATCATATCTTCTTCAAAACCGGAGATAACCAAATCAAGCAGATAACCATGTCTTTTGATGAACTGAGCATGGTCAGGAATTTCAGAAACCAATTCTTTGAGCTGAGAAGGTATACCCATGAAGTTGATTCGGATAGTCTTTCTAGAAGCCATAATTCCCTACAAAACAGAGCAAAGATAAATCCCTAGGTCCTTGAAATAGTTAGAAATGATATGCAATGCAAATGATGTCATGATGTCATGTTTGGCACACACAAGCAATTCACACAATGAGCCTAGGGATAAGGCTTGCAAGAGGTATAGGTGATTACCCCACCAAAAGTTTGAGTTGGTTCATCCTGTCCTATAATAGTAACCGGGTTCTAGGAATCTCATATCATTGATCTTTCTCGTAGGCGTTTATTTCAATACGACTACCAAGTGGTCGACCGAAAATATCCCAAAAGTCTAATCTTAATGAGCGTAGCATCGAGTATCAACCAAGCTTAGTCTGCACCAAAGTCGGCCATCTCACTACCTTCTAATGGCCAAGATGGGTCAATTAAGGTTCTAAAAGTTTAGTTAGCGCTTGATGACACCACGCAGAAGCCAAATAATATCCTCAACTTGGGAATGAAGAGTATCAGGACATCCAAAGTGTCACGCTAACGTAGCCATCATGTTGACCATTTTGATATACGTCTAACGGTCGCGACGATTTATTGCTACTTACCTAAAAGGAAACCCGGATCCGGGTGTAGGATCCCCCACAAATATAATACCCAAGAAACCCTTTAAAGATAAAGCAAGCAAGTCAAACAGAAAGCAATAAAAATGATCTAGAAATCCTTAAGGCATTCTCTCTTTTAGGGTGTCTCCCAGGCAGAGTCGCCAGTTCTGTGATACGGTGAACTGACTTTGTAGGATTTTTGTATCGCAAATGTGCGGATAGAAAGAGTCGCCACCGACTTTTATTTTTATCCAATTAAGGGAAGGTAAAAGTACAGAAAAAGACCTTCGTTAGATTCTGAGTAAGGGAGAAGGTTATGAAAAGGGAAGGTATTAGCACCCCTTTTCATCCGTAGTTATCTACGGGCTCTTAGATCACTTTTTAAAAATTGCTTTCTGTGTGTTTGACAAAATGTTTTGAAAAGGCATTTCGCTTTGACATTGTAATGATTCATGTAGGAATGTATACAAAGTGTTCAGAAATGTTTCGTTTTGAAAAGATTTTGAATTTTGACAAAAGGTGTGAAAGGTATTTTCATAGAGCAAGCAACTAAAAGTCTTATTACCTACCGTAATTGGTCGCTGTTATTTTACGTTCCTTTAGAATAGTGTTATCCATACCATTAGTTGGTAGGTAACCCTATTCGCTGGATGTAGACGAGACATTCAAGGGACATCGGATGGTCATAGAAAGCAACTTGTAGGAAGTATCCTAGCACATTCAAGGACTATCATCATTTTTCGTAGGCGACAATCGAGGGTCAAGATCATGTATTCGGAGGCGACATCGTGGGTCTTATGATCTTTGTATCAAGGGACTATGATGATTTGTTTTGAAGGCAACGGTGCAAGAATACCCTACGCTCGAGGGACATGACCATTGGAATTGTAAGGCAACGAGAGAGAATTACCCTAAGGGGTGCATGTGTGAAAAGAGTGTGTTGATTTCAGATATTTTATCTTTGAAAATTAGTGGGCTATGTTGATTTTAGTCTTGCCATACACGCCTAATTACTAGCAGTTTATAGGGTGCGGAAATTAAAATACGGAATGTAAAGTGCGGAAAGGTAAATGTCCTACGCTATTACATGGCTTTGGGGCAGATACATAATTTAAACTTGCGGAAAATTAAAACCTAATTTAAACTATTACATCCCATGAGCAATTATATTATTGGAAAAATAAAACGATAAAAGAAAACGTCTGAAACGGAACAACCTGTAAAAGAATGACAAATCGGAAAATACGAGATGAATCGAATAAGAGAAAAAATGTTAGAAAAATGCAAATATTTGAATGAGAAAAATATGACATGCTGGAAATAATATAAATATGCTAAAATAATTTTTTTGGGATTTTTTAGATGCAATCTAATAATTTAAAATGAATTAAAAGTGATTTAAATGCAAAATTATGAATAAAAATAAATATGCATGAAAAATAATATTTTTTAATTTTATAAATTAAATAAGTATTTTCTGAAAATAAATGCAAAAGGAAAAAATATTTTGGTGATTTTTTAATGCATGAAATAAATATTGAAAAGAATTAAAATGCATGGAAAAATATTAAATAAATAAGAAAAATAGGAAAATAGTTAAGATAGTTGAGTTTGTGAAAAGGAAAACAAATCTGGTCCAAGCATGGTTCGAACTGAGGACCTTTGAGAGTATCTTTCCAAACCAACGCCTTTACCACTACGCCACTTGACACTTGGTGTTCTGAAAGCTGAAAACAATAGAATATATGTGATGACGCGTCCTGGATATTTGAATTCAAACTGAGTCAGCGCGCGGGCCCCAGGAAATTCAAATGAGCGAATCAGAGAGAGATCGTACACGATGCAATCAATGGGTCACACAAGTCACCACGAACCCTAAGGTCTGGCCATCTTCCCATGAGTTGATTTTCAAACCTGCAAAAATACACAAAATAAACAAGAAAGGAGGACCCTACCCCCCTAAATCGAGGGCTGCTATCTCAATGGAAGCATCAGTTTTGGATAAAAACGACTGGATCAGGAGTTTTGGAAAAGAAAGCAAAACTGCCCTAACAATGGCAACCTATGATTCCGGTATTAAACCTCACATGTTATACGTCAAACCTGTTGTAATAGGTATCCTGAACTCAAATAAACAAGCCAAATCGGTTAAAGATGCATGGATTATTAAAATTGAAATTGTGAAAAAATGCAAACCGGTGAGAGTTCAAGGGCAAGATTTGGATGGCTGGGCTTCGAGCAAGGATCGATCGATCCTCGAGACCTCAGAGCAATATGGAATGCTCAAAGCACCTTGAATTTACGGAAATTGAAATCAAATTTGGCAATTCTTGGAAAAATTTGACAAAATAAGGGCTCTTTTCGGGCATAGGGTTTCGTGTGGCTTGTGATACAAATTGCTTGGTATTTATAGAAGAGTTTGAGAGAGGAAAGAGTGAAAAAGATTTGATTTGGAGCATTCAATATTTTTCAAATAAAAATCAATTTTTTGAAAGAAATTTGATTTCCTCTTCAATGCATGATCATGCACGAATTTGGCAAGTGTTTTGGGCTTCCTTGGACCTCAAGCATGATATAAAATCAGCCCTTTTGGAAAAATATATTATTTTCATATTTTATATAATTTAATTTTGAATTAAATGTTCTAAAATTCAAAAATAAATTCATAAAATAGAAAATTGCCATGGCCAAGCATTTATGGGTCAAGAATAATGTCATGAACAAGTTTGGATCAAAAGATTTTAGGCCCATTTGGAAAATTTTGCATTTTGACCAAAATGTCCTTTTGTGCAATTGTCTAAAATTGCCCAACTTCTGAATGGTGTATCTTGCTCATTTTTCCATATTTTTGAGTGTTCTTGGACTTTTTGGAAAGATCTAAGAGTCCTCTAACCAACCTTTTTGGTCTCATCTCAATTGGAGTTTCCATGCTCAATATATCTTCAAAACAAAATGTTGACTTTTTGTTGACTTTGAAAATGACCTGTAATGTCTTGAGCCATACCTCTCAAATGAAGCATTTTTTGGGCATTCTTGTGAGACATGAAGTTGTAGAGAATTGAATTTCCTTCAAAATAAGAGGTGGTGGAAAATTTCTGAGAAAGTATGAGAAAGTTATGATCACTCAAAGTTCAGTTGACTTTTCACCTAGAACCCTAATTTAGAAAGTTTGACTTTGAGCAAATCTTGAGTTTTCTTGATGAATCATGATCAACCCTTGATCAAATGATGAATGTAACTTCAAAATGAGGATGTTGACCAAAAATTATGAAGTTTGATCAGTATGTTGACCAAGCTGACTTTTTGTCCAATACAACTGATTTTCAACCATCTGAGCAATTGTCTGAGGAAACTTGACTTATGAGGCTTGAAACTTGACATGGAGAATCTTTGAAGCATATGAGGAGGCATGAAGACCATTGGAGATGTTGGAAGTCCATCTTGACCTGAGAATTGCCAAACCCTAGTTTGGGTTGATTGTCTAGGAGAGAGTTTGTCTGATCAACTCTTGAGGAATCCTTGAGTATGGATGTATGGAATATCCTGAGAAGATGGAGGGCAAATTTTGGGGTATGACAACTGGGCCTCAGAACCAACCCTTCGACATCAAGCCGATCAAAAGCAGTCTTTGGTAGGATGTTCAGAGCAGAACCGGTATCCACCAAGACATGAGACAATGTAGTGCCCTTGCATTCAACAGAGATGTGCAAGGCTTTGTTGTGTTTCTTTCCAGCAGAGTCGATCAAGATCGAGAATCCTAGGCCGTTGTTGGCAGCCGTGCTAGCAATACAAACTTCAAACTGGTCGGTAGTGTTTGCGGCACGTGAGCATTCTTCGAAACTTCACCAAGGCCAAGATGAGCCTCGAGCACAAGAGCGAGCAATCATGGAGATTTTGGATGGAGTCTGTCCCAACTGCTCCACAACATTGTAGTCACTCTTCTTGATGATCTTCGAATTTCCTCCATTTCTTGTTTGAGGTGTCTTCAAGAACTTCCTTTGGTACTCGTTGAGCAGATGAGTCACCGGTTCTTTCCTCTAGCTTGGGGAATGGATTGAATAGCTGGAATGCGAGCTGGAGTCGCAGTGTCTTTTGGAGGAGAGATTTCTGGAGAGAATACTCTTCCGGTTCGGGTCACCTTACTTGATCCGGTGATGTTGTCAATGTCAGGAATGGTAGCTTCAACTGTAAGATCTTCAATGGTCAGAGGGTCTTGCTTGACGCCGTGATAGTAAACATCAGCTCCATAATTCCAAGGGATAGCCTTGTCAGAATATTATGGAACTGGCCTTGGAGAAGTAATGATGAGAGGTGCCACTCTAGGCACAGAATCAGTAGAGGAAATCCTTATGGTGTTAACATCAGCATAGTCTTCTTCGAGAGAGTTTGTTGATTGTCTAGGAGAGTTTGTTAACATCACCTTGCTTGACGCCTTGCCAAACCCTAGTTTGGGTTGATTGTCTAGGAGAGAGTTTGTCTGATCAACTCTTGAGGAATCCTTGAGTATGGATGTATGGAATATCCTTAGAAGATGGAGTGCAAATTTTGGGGTATGACAACTGGGTCTCAGAACCAACCCTTCGACATCAAGCCGATCAAAAGTAGTCTTTGGTAGGATGTTCAGAGCAGAACCGGTATCCACCAAGACATGAGACAATGTAGTGCCCTTGCATTCAACATAGATGTGCAAGGCTTTGTTGTGTTTCTTTCCGGCAGGAGTCAGATCAGCATCAGAGAAGCCTAGGCCGTTGTTGGCGGCTAGTAATACAAACTTCAAACCGGGGTGGTAGTGTCTTGACGTGAGCATTCTTCGTAAACTTCACCAAGGCGTTAGCATGAGCCTCGGAGCACAAGAGCAGAGCAAGCATGGAGATTTTGGATGGAGTCTGTCCCAACTATTCCACAACATTGTAGTCACTCTTCTTGATGATCTTCAGAATTTCCTCCATTTCTTGTTTGGAGGTGTCTTCAACAACTTCCACTGGTTCTTTCCCTCTAGCTTGGGGAATGGATTTAATAGCTGGAATGCGAGCTGGAGTCGCAGTGTCTTTTGGAGGAGAGATTTCTGGAGAGAATACTCTTCCGGTTCGGGTCACCTTACTTGATCCGGTGATGTTGTCAATGTCAGGAATAGTAGCTTCAACGGTAAGATCTTCAATGGTCAGAGGGTCTTGCTTCACGCCGTGATAGTAAACATCAGCTCCATAATTCCAAGGGATAGCCTTGTCAGAGGAATATGGAACTGGCCTTGGAGAAGTAATGATGAGAGGTGCCACTTGTGACACCCCGATTTAATTTAAATATTAAATAAGTGAGGATTTAATTATTTAATTAAATGAAGTCTCGAGTATTAATTTTAGTTGGATTAATTGGGTCACTAAATGAGGAAATGTGTTAAGGTGTGCAGAGTAAACGGTGGGTGTAAGAGAGTAAATCACTCTACTAATTATTAAGTTTTAATTATTTTATTTTATTGGAGTAATTAAAGGAACATTAAAAGGAATATAAAAAGGGAAAAGAAAGAAGGAATAGGTTTTTGGAGAAACTGTTTTCACGTGAAATTGGAGAGAAGAGGAAAAGAGAGGAAAAGCCGACACCAAGAGAATCGAAGAATCATCGCGAGGTAAGGGGTGATTTCGTTCGGTTAATATGCCTTATGGGTTTTGGGAATCATAGGGATAATTGGGTATGTTAGAGAATTTGAATTATGATGATTATGAGTTATAGGAATAAACCCTATTTGTGTCGGTGTTGGAATTAGGAATCATAAATATGTCAGATAATTGATAGGGATGAATAAACTATGTTGTGTGATGTTATATTGGTGTGAAATGACGATGAAATGATGTTCCTAATGTACCAAATCGTGTTAGTAAGTTTGGAAATGAGTAAGAATGGAAAATGTCACAAAAGTAGCAAAATTGTCACAGTCGGGAACCGTTCCTCGTGGGAGGAACCGAGTTTGTTAAATTGGCTAAAATTGATTTTATCGTGAACCGGTTCTCAGATATGACGGAACCGGTTCCCATTCAAAAATCGTGGAGCGAGTATTTTTCCAAAAATTTCCAAAACTTCAAAACTTCATATTTTCTAAACCAGAATTCGATTCGAAAGTGCTTTGGCGTTATTTCTTAAATTTAAAATACTACCTTTGAAAAGAGAAAATATTCTTTGCTAAAATTATTTTAAATATAGTCGAGTTCCCGATTTTTGAAAAGAGTGATTAATTAAGGATAATGGGAAATTAATATGAATGGCCTGAGTTATCGGTCGAGGACTAATGTTTACAATATTGTGTTGATTATTCATTGTGATTGAATGTGATACATTAGTGATTGGCAATAAGTGAATTATGTTGAGATCGTAATCTATGAATTGGTTTAGATTGTTTGACAAGTTAAATGGAGATTGACGTTCATGTGATGTTTCTTTCCCTTGTTGTTTATTCATGATTGTATTGATATCATGTGTGGTTGTTATTGTGTATACTGGTGATAGTCTTACTGATTGAGGAGTAAGCATTCGACATATTTATGTTTTGTGATAAGTAGTTCATGATTATGTTGTTATCATGCGATATATGTTGATATTGGCAATTATGTGGAATTATGTTGTTATCATGCGATATATGTTGATATTGGCAATTATGTGGAATTATGTTGTTATCATATTCCGTTGAATTAATGTTGCATGCTTTTATGATGCATGCATGAGCATTTGTTAAATTGGTTCATTCCCATTGTGCGGAGGTGAACTGGCAGAGCCAATAGACTTACCTGGTGCAGAGGTAGTGAGGCTAGATTCTTGACCCGGTGGTTATGGGCTAATCATGGATTGGATTTGACGTTGTTCGGCGAATCATGGATTTACAATTGCCTATCCACATGTAAACGGAGCGTGTGTGTGAACTCGGTTCACGCTTGGTACCACATGCATGGAGTCGCATTGCATATGGGATTGTAACATGCTAGGATGGATTCCGTTGCAATTTCCATTGTTTGATTATATACATGTTCATTGTGTGAACTTGTGCATTGATTATGACTTGTGTTTGGTTAATGAATTTAACCGCTTATTCCGTCGTATTCTAGAAACGATAATGCATGTTATATTGAATTGGAATCTCACCCTTACTCAACAATTTCGATCCGGTGATTAGTGCATTGAGTTGGTGAGGATAGCTCTAGCATTGAGTCATTGATTTAGTCCGCGTCGTTGTCGGCTCGTAGATGTAACACTGGGGAAAACGATTGTTTGGAATCCTTTAATGGATATTTTAAGAATTTTGGAATTATGTTGATTTATTATCCCGAATAATCGTTGAGTAAAGTATTCGGATTTAATTATGTTTCATTTCCACCGTTAAACATAATTTGAGTATGATTTAATGGATGAGTATTCTTCGAAGCATGATGTCGCTTTTGGTTAAAATTTTATGATTTAAATTGTGACGCCTTCTTGGTTGTGATTAAAATACTCGATTATTATGTATAAATGCGGTAAATAAAAGGGGTGTTACACCACTCTAGGCACGTAATCGCAGAGGAAATCCTTATGGTGTTAACATCAAGATAGTCTTCTGGAAATCACACCCCATCTCGCCTTTAACATCTTCAATAGGAATCTTGTAGCCAGAACAGTACTTCACCATGTAATCATACTTTCCACTTGGCCGCAAGGTATCCCACACGATGGTACGACTTCATTCACATCTTCGATCTTCAACTTAGACATTTCATCACACGCCCGCATGGTGGTTTTAAATAGTATCTCACGGTTGTCCATCATGCATCGAACTCGCCTTCTCAACCAAGGACAACCATCGAAATGGGCACCAACGCACTGGCATCCTGGTTGACACCATTGTAGCAAATTCTTCTTAATACATTAGAGGAATGGTCAAGTCATCTATGTTGAAAACATAAGTATCATCCCCAACAAGATTGGAACTCTTGTCATGATTAGGCATAGGCGTTGATCACATCGAGTCTCAACAGAGGGTCAAACTCAACTGCTTAGCTTCAATCATATCTTGAATTTTGTTCTTCGAGCCCATCATCAAGATTATGTCCCGGCTATTGGAATGGTAAGCACACTTAGCATTAGGATTGTATCTCGGAGAGGAAGTGTTGACATTCGAGGAGGATCCTCAAAGTAATCACCGCTTTCAACATGTGTTGCAAGGCTTGCGACGATGGCATGTTGATCTTCAGAATCGCCTTCGCTATGCTGCTCGACACGCTACTGTCTCACCGAGGTTGTGCCGATGTAGGATCGAGATCACAACCGCCCCACGATTGAGCACGGTCGGTCTTGGCTCGGCTTTTCCGACCATACACAACACTAACTTCTTTCTTACCACCAAAAGATCTTTTCACAGCATTGGAAGATATCTCTACTTGAACCTTCCCACTCTTGATACCAATACGCCGTCATTAATATCACGGTGAACTGGTCAAGAGTTTCCAATCGTGTGATTGAAGAATGGGCCTGTTGTTCCCATGAACATATCAACCAACTCCCTATTGGACAAGCGGGTTGAACTCACCGCTAGATCTCCATTTCGAGCATACTCCTTGAACTTCTCATCACGACCCATTAGACATGCTTTGTAGTTGCATGCGAGTGGGTGTCAATTCAGCATTGTACTCATACTGTCTGTAGAAAGCATCATCCAAGTCACTCCAAGTACGGATACGGTCATTCTCTAGCTGATATACCACTCCAATTGAGTTCCGGACAAACTCTCTTGAAAATAATGCATCGACAACTTTCTATCATCAGTGTGGGGATTGATCTTCTGAACATAAGACTTCAAATGCTTTGGGCAAGACATGTCATACTTAGCAAAAGTTGGAACTTTGAACTTGGGTGGAATCACAACACTGTGGACTAGACTCAAATCATCAAAATTCAGCCCGGACATCTTCAGGTTTTCCACAACATTCAGACGGTCTTCAAGTTGCTTGTACTTGTCATCCTCATCAGAGTATTGGCCATCATCATAGTTCTTCTCAAGCTCAGGCTGACTGCCTTCACCATCACCCTTGTTCCTTTGCTCATCCTCCTTCTTGACACTTCCTTCTAAGAGCTCAATTCGACTAACCACTCTAGGACCTCCTTTGTAGCGTCTACCCATGTTGAGGAGACCAACAACCTTCTTCTTTCTGTTGATGAGCTTTTTCAGATCTTCTTGGCCCTGGACCAAGCTGGTGAACATCTCAATAAACCGAGCATTCGAGCTTGAAGATCTTTGACAATCTGTTCAAGAGCCATTTCTGCTAAAGTAAATAGCGAGAAAATGAGAAAACCAATCTTCAGTGTACCTGTGATGCAATGTTATGCTATGATATGCAATGTTTATGCGAATGCAATGCAATGTTTTCAAGGACCTTAGAGATTTAAATTTGTTAGACAAGCAATGAACAAACATTTATTAGTACTCTTTTCATTATTCTTTTTCTTTCTTTTAAGTACAAAGGATAGTTCAAGACAAATAAAAGAAAATCCTAAAGCTCTAAGTCTCCCATGGCGCTTCCTCTGGTGCCGATGTAGGCTGATGTTTCGCTCCTCGTGAAGTAGCTTGGTCAACTCTAGCACTTTCTTCTCACTTGCATAACATCGAGCTTCAAAGGTATCCCTTTCTTCTTTTAGTTGAATCCGTGATCTCTTCAAGTCTTCAAAATCGTGGCATGTCGGGATGGAGAACGGTATAGGTACGCCACCTATAGCAGCAGTTCCATAATTACCGTAAAACAGCGTGAATGGCATCATGAGGTTTTGAGCTCGAGCTCGCACCCATTTGAGGTAAGGTTCCCAAGGAATGGAGTTTTGGTGCCCCAAAGTCTTGGTATCACCGCCTTTACCATGCCCCAAGCGTATGAACCTTCGCTTGCATTCGAGATCGTGATTGTAATCGAACACAATATCTTGGAGAAGCATATCATGTGGACCATCTCTTCGAGCAAAACCAAACTTACGTAGAGCTAGAGAAGGGTTGTAAGTAATACCTCCCCTTATACCAAGTAGTGGTACATTAGGGAATTCTCCACAACGCTCAATAAATGTGAAGTCCTTTTGAGAGAAAAGATTCCAACGGATATCTGAATAAGAGAGTGGCATCAATCTTTGAGACCACTTCATCCTTTGCTCATTCTTCAAAACTGATGGAGGAAGGTGCGAAATAAACCACATGGATAGTAACGGTATGCAACACATGAGAGTTCCTTGTCTCTTAGTAGTACGAGTGTGGAGAGAATGTAGGATGTCTCCAAGTAAAGTAGGCACTGGATTGCGGATAAGAAACAACTTGATGGCGTTGACATCTATGAATTGATCCGAGTTAGGAAATAGAACCAAACCATAGATTAGCAAGGCCACAATGTCTTCGAATGCATGGAAACTCATAACTTTGAAGAATTCTCGGTCTTTCTTAATTAGGAACTTGGCAAGTAAACCCTTAACTCCACTTCTTGTTTCCCAATTGGCTTCAATGTCTGAGCGCTTTAGATGCAAGGCCGATGCAATGTCTTCGTACTTAGGGACCTTTTCCAAACCGGTGAATGGCATTTGGTCAAGAATAGGTACCCCAAGTAACTTAGAGAACTCTTCCAAGGTAGGAACCAACTGATAATCTGGGAATGTAAAGCAATGGTGTTTGGATCAAAGAACGGAATAGACATGCATCATATCTTCTTCAAAACCGGAGATAACTAAGTCAAGTGGATAACCATGTCTTTTGATGAACTGAGCATGATCGGGAATTTTTGAAACCAATTCTTTGAGCTGAGAAGGTATACCCATGAAGTTGATTCGGATAGTCTTTCTAGAAACCATAATACCTACAAAACAGAGCAAAGATAAATCCCTAGGTCCTTGAAATAGTTAGAAATGATATGCAATGCGAATGATGTCATGATGTCATGTTTGGCACACACAAACAAATCACACAATGAGCCTAGGTTTAAGTCTTGCATGAGGTATAGGTGATTACCCCACCAAACGTTTGAGTTGGTTCATCCTGTCCTATAATAGTAACCGGGTTCTAGGAATCTCACATCATCGATCTTTCTCGTAGGCGTTTATTTCAATACGACTACCAAGTGGTCGACCGAAAATATCCCAAAAGTCTGATCTTAATGAGCGTAGCATCGAGTATCAACCAACCTTAGTCTGACTAAAGCCGCCATCTCACTACCTTCTAATGGCCAAGATGGGTCAATTAAGGTTCTAAAAGTTTAGTTAGCGCTGATGACACCACGCAAGCCAAATACTATCCTCAACTTGGGAATGAAGAGTATCAGGACGTCCAAAGTGTCACGCTAACGTAGCCATCATGTTGACCGTTTTGATATACGTCTAACGGTCGCGACGATTTATTGCTACTTACCTAAAAGGAAACCCGGATCCGGGTGTAGGATCCCCCACAAATATAATACCCAAGCAACCCTTAAAGATAAAGCAAACAAGTCAAACAAAAAGCAGTAAAAATGATCTAGAAATCCCTAAGGTAATTCTCTCTTTTAGGGTGTTTCCCCAGCAGAGTCGCCAGTTCTGTAATACGGTGAACTAACTTTTTAGGTTTTTGTATCGCAAATGTGCGGATAGCAAGAGTCGCCACCGACTTTTCTTTTATCCAATTAAGGGAAGGTAAAAGTACAGAAAAAGACCTTCGTTAGATTCTGAGTAAGGGAGAAGGTTATGAAAAGGGAAGGTATTAGCACCCCTTTCCATCCGTAGTTATCTACGGGCTCTTAGTTGCTCTTAGATCACTTTAAAATTGTGCTTTCTGTGTGTTTGACAAAGAATGTTTTGAAAAGGCATTTCGCTTTGACTTTGTAATGATTCATGTAGGAATGTATACAAAGTGTTTGGAAATGTTTCATTTTTGAAAAGAGTTTGAACTTTGACAAAAGTGTGAAGTGCGAAAAGTATTTTGATTGAGCAAGCAACTAAAAGTCTTATTACCTACTCAGAATTGGTCGCTGTGTTATTTTATCGCCTTTAGAATAGCGCTATCCATACCATTAGTTGGTAGGTAACTCTATTTGTTGGATGTGGGGACATTCAAGGGACATCGGATGGTCATAGAAAGCAACTTGTAGGAAGTATTCTAGCACATTCAAGGACTATCATCATTTTTCGAGGCGACAATCGAGGGTCAAGATCATGTATTCGAGGCTTACATCGTGGGTCTTATGATCTTTGTATCAAGGGACTATGATGATTTGTTTTGAAGGCAACGGTGCTAGAATACCTCTACGCTCGAGGGACATGACCATTTGAATTGTGAAGGCAACGAGAGAGAATTACCCTAAGGGATGCATGTGAAAAGAGTGTGTCAAATTTATATGTTTATCTTGAAAATTAGTGAGCTATGTTGATTATTATCTTGCCATACACGCCTAGTTACTAGCAATTTATAGGTGCGGAAATTAAAATGCGGAATGTAAAGATGCGAAAGATAAATGTACGCTATTACATGGCTTTGGGGCGTATACATAATTTAAACTTATGGAAAATAAAACCTAATTTAAACTATTATATCCCATGAACAATACATAATTGGAAAAAGAAACGATAAAGAAACCGTCAAACGGAATAACCCGTGAAAAGATAAGAAAATCGAAAATACGATGAAATTGAATAAGAAGAAAATATTAGTAAAATGCAAATTTTTGAATGATAAAATATGACATGCTGGAAATAACATAAATATGCTAAAATAATTTTTGGGATTTTTGATGCAATTTAATAATTAAAACTAATTAAACTGATTTAAATGCTAAATTATGAATAAAAATAAATATGCATGCAAAATTGTATTTTTAATTTTATAAATTAAATAAGTATTTTCGAAAATAAATGCAAAAGGAAAAATATTTTGATAATTTTAATGCATGAAATAAAAATATGAAAAGAATTAAAATTGCATGAAAATATTAAATAAATAAGAAAATATGAAAATATGAAAATAGCTTGAGTTTGGAAAAAAAAACAAAACCAGTCCCGATGAGGTTCGAACAGAGGACCTTTTGAGCATCTTTCAATTCCAACGCCTTAACCATCGGGACAACGTGGCTTTGGTGTTTGAAAAGTCGAAACATTTGAATATAAGCGCCACGTGTCATGGATTGGTTTGAAAACAAGTCAACACGCTGGACTCCAACAAGATGGATGAATGAATCGAGAACCCGTAAACGCCACGCAACCCTCACGGTCGCCGAGTCCGAGCTAGGGCTTCCATCTTCCTCAGCCCCAAATCGAAACAAGAAAATACGAGGAATAAATGGAAAGGGGACCCTACCCCTAAATCGACCCTCTTGAATCCAATGGTGGCATCGGTTTTATGAATCGGCTCAGACAGCCGGTTCAAGAAGACACTCAAAACCCTAACTATGGCAATTCCTTGTTTTCACGTAAGCTTCAAACGATGGCCCGATCAATCACATGGAGTCTCATGAACACAATAAAAGCATTAGATTCAATGGAAACACACAAAATAGTAAAATGCAAAAATCAAAAAGTTTGAGATATGTATGATCATGTATGCATCGATTCAGTCGCTTTGATCTATAACAATGATGTGTACTTACTCATACTTACCCTAGGAACACAAAGGAATGATTTTGAGGGTGAAAGTGGCTGGATTTTGAAACACGATTTTCAAGTTTCTTGAAAACTTTTGCAAGAATAAGGGTTATGCTTTGAGCTAGGGTTTCGCCCTTGTGCTTGGCAATAGTCGAGTATTTATAGAGGGATTTGAGAGAGAAAGAGTGAAAAAGATTGGTTAATCAATGTGCAATATTTTATTCAAATAAAATCAAATTTCCATAAAAATTTGATTTTTTTTCTTTCCATATGCATGCTATCACGAAATTGGTATGCTTGGTGGGCTATCTTGGACCTCAAGTAAGATATAAATCCAACCCATTTGAAAAAATATCTTATTTTCATATTTTATATGATTTAATTTTGAATTAAATGTTTTAAAATTCAAAGATAAATCATAAAAATAGAAAATTACCATGGCCAAGCATTTATGGGTCAAAAATGATGTCATGATCAAGTTTGGACCAAAAGATTTTAGGCCCATTTGGAAAATTTTGCATTTTGACCCAAAATGTCCTTTTGTGCAATTGTCCAAAATTGCCCAACTTCTGAATAGTGTATCTTGCTCATTTTTCCACATTTTTGAGTGTTATTGGACTATTTGGAAAGCTCTAAGAGTCCTCTAACCAACCTTTTTGGTCTCATCTCAATTGGAGTTTCCATGCTCAATATATCCTCAAAATAAAATGTTGACTTTTTGTTGACTTTGCAAATGACCTGTAATGTTTTGGGCCATACCTCTCAAATGAAGCATTTTTTGGACATTCTTGTGAGACATGAAGTTGTAGAGAATTGAATTTCCTTCAAAACAAGAGGTGGTGGAAAAATTTGTGATAACGTATGAAGAAGTTATGATCAGTCAAAGTTCAGTTGACTTTTCACCTAGAAACCCTAATTTAGAAAGTTTGACTTTGAGCAAATCTTGAGTTTTCTTGATGAATCATGATCAACCCTTGATCAAATGATGAATGTAACTTCAAAATGAGGATGTTGACCAAAAATTATGAAGTTTGACTATATGTTGACCACAGCTTGACTTTTTGTCCAATACAACCGATTTTCAACCATCCGAGCAATTGTCCGAGGAAACTTGACTCATGAGGCTTGAAACTTGACATGGAGAATCTTTGAAGCATATGAGGAGGCATGATGAACATGGAGATGTTGGAAGTCCATCCGAGTCGAGAATTACCAAACCCTAGTTTGGGTTGATTGTCTAGGAGAGGTTTGTCTAATCATCTCTCGAGGAATCATTGAGCATGAATGTATGAAATATCTTGAGAAGATGGAGGGAAATTTTGGGGTATGATGACTATCATCATTTTTCAGAGGCGACAATCTAGGATCAAGATCATGTATTCGTAGGTGACATCGTGGGTCTATGATCTTTGTATCGAAGGGACTATGATGATATGTTTTGAAGGCAACAGTTCTAGGATACCTCTACGTTCGAGGGACTTAACCATTTGTATTCGTAAAGGCAACGAGAGAGAATTACCCTAAGGGGTTCATGTGTGAAAAGAGTGTGTCAAATTCAGGTATATATTATCTTGGAATTATGAGTGATCTACGTCCAATTTTATCTTGCCATACACGCCTAATTACTAGCAGTTTATAGGGTGCAGAAAGTAAATTGCGGAAATGTAAAGTGCGGAAAGATAAAATCCTACGTTATTACATGGCTTTGGGGCAGTTACATAATAAGGGTGCGGCAAATAAAAGTCCTAATTAAACTATTACATCCCATAGGCAGTTACATAATTGAAAAGAAAACGAAAGAAAATTGTCCGAAACGTTACAACCTGTAAAGAGATACATAATCGGAAAACAAGAGAAATTGCATAAGAGGAAAATGTTAGTAAAAAGAAATATTTTTGAATGAGGAAAAAGGTTTTTGATTAGTAATGACAATAAGATGATAAGATGATTTTTTGGTAATTTTCTGGATCGTTTTCGATATTTAAAAGCGATTAAAAGTCAAATTAATGATTAATTAGTAATTAAATAAAATATGCATGCAAAAATATTAATTTTAATATTAAAAATTAAATAAAAAATTTTCTGATGATGATACAAAAAGAAAATATTTTTTGTGATTTTTAAATGCATGATAAAATTATTTGAAGATTAATTAAATTGCATGAAAAATATTAAAGAAAAGAAATAAGAAAATAGAAAAAAAGATGTTAGTTTGTAAAGTGATAAAAAGAAGTGGTCTTGCCCAGGTTCGAACTCAGGTCCCCAAGGAAAACACGCGCCTACTTCACCACTGGACCAAACTGCTTTTGGTGTTAGGATATTGAAACAACGCGTTTTTAAACAAACTCGCTTCCTGATTGCCCAGATTACGCGCGAAGATCTTCAGCTTCTTCGTTTGAAATTTCAAACACTTAGCGTCGGCTTCGTTCGACGCTATAGCCCCTGCAATTTTCCAAAACTTCATACAAGCAATATAAATGAGTTATGAATACATGAATCGATTGCAAACAACATTCTAAACACAATGGTGGTACTGGTTTTGTCCAATTTAACGGATTTAGAGAAGCCCCAATTCGAGCCAGAAAACCCTAGCCATGGTGGATTTCGATTCAGGCCACGAGAACACAATCAAGCTATGCAGAAAGTTTCCAAACTTCATTCTAAACACAAAACAAACATCAAAACCCGTTAACAATGCATGAGAATTAAAAATCGAATTTGGAAAAAGAAGAACAAACCGAAATCGAGATTGCTCGATTCTGAATGGTTTTGCAACTTGTAAAGGTCTGGATCAATTCTAAAGACTCCAAGGAATGTGATGGAACGCTCAAAATCGACTGAAACAAGCTAGAACCAAGGCTGCAAGTTGCTTCAAGAACACGGTTTTTTGACTTTTGGTTAGGGTTCTTTCAAGCAATTTTTCTGTTCTTTCTCATGTTGTATGCATTGTATATTTATAATGGATGGATTTAGGTCTGAATTCAAGAGGAAAATATGAATCAATCAATGTAAAAAAAAATTTGATATGGTATGAAATCAAATCTTTCTTTTTTGATCCAGTTTTCATCAATTCTCTTGCCAATCAATGTTAATTTTGAAATTTGCAGCCTTTATAAGTTGCTTGGACCTCAAGAATGAGAGAAAAATCAATTTTGCATTTAATTTTGATTTTCTACCTTTATTTTTAATTTAATAGAAAAATAAAGATAAAATTCGTGGCATTGGGCTTGGAGGTTCCAAATAAGTCGAGGAACAAGTTTGAACCAAGAAAATTGGGCCCATTTGCAAAATTTTGGGTTTTGACAAGTATTTCTTTTAGACCTCTTCAAAATGCCCAACTTGTGCAAGGTGTATCTTTCCCAATTTTCAACATTTTTGAGTGTTCTTTGACTTTTTAGAAAGCTCTAGGTGTCTCCTAAATAACCTATTTTATTTCATCTCAATTGGAGTTTCCATGCTCAATAAAACTTCATTACAAAAAGTTGACTTTTTGTTGACTTTGAAAAGGACCTGTAATGTTTTGATCCATATCTTCAAAATGAAGTATTTTTTGACCATGCTTGTGAGACATGAAGTTGTAGAGAATTGAATTTCCTTCAAAATGAGAGGTCGTGGAAATGTTTTTGAGAAAGTATGAAGAAGTTATGTTCAGTCAAAGTTCAGTTGACTGTTCTCTAGGAAACCCTAATTTGGAAAGTTTGACTTTTGAGCAAATCTTGAGTTTTCTTGATGAATCATGATCAACCCTTGATCAAATGATGAATGTGACTTCAAAATGAGGATGTTGACCAAAAATCATGAAGTTTGACTGTATGTTGACCACAGTTGACTTTTTGTCCAATACATCTGATTTTCAACCATTTGAGCAATTGTTTGAGGAAACTTGACTTGTAAGGCTTGAAATTTGACATGGAGATTCTTTGAAGCACATGAGGAGTCATGATGACCATTGGAGATGTTGGAAGTCCATCTAGATCTGAGAATTGCCAAAACCTAGTTTGGGTTGATTGTCTAGGAGAGAGTTTGTCTGATAAACCCTTGAGGAATCCTTGAGTATGGATATGTGAAATGTCTTGAGAAGTAAGAGGGAAAATTTTGGGTATGAAAGATAACGTGGCTAAGGCGTCGGCTAACTAATTTTCCTCTCTAGGAATGTGATGGAAAGTGATCTCATAAAAGTACGGTATCAGCTTCAGGACATGATCTTTGTACGGAATTAACTTTTCGTTACGAGTTTCCCACTCTCCTTTGACCTGGCAAACAACGAGTGCTGAATCTCCATAAACTTCCAAGATTTTGATTCTTAGACCAATGGCTGCTTCAATCCCAAAGATGCAAGCTTCATATTCGCCATGTTATTGGTGTAGTCAAAACAAATTTTGGCGGTGAAAGGAATATGAAAACCTGTCGGAGAAGTTATGATTGCCCCTATTCCGTGCCCTACTGCATTGGATGCCCCATCAAACACAAGCCTCCACCGGGATCCTGGCTCGGGTCCTTCCTCTGGTCCAGGAATGTTGCAATCTTTGATAAACATGACGTCTTCGTCTGGGAAGTCAAACCTCATAGGTTGATAATCCTTCACAGGCTGGTAGGCAAGATATTCTGATACCACACTTCCTTGATAGCTCGAGTCACATATTGAATATCGATTCGATAGTAACATTTTCCAACGTGTGATCCTTCCAACCAAAGCTGGCTTCTCGAAGATATATTTGATAGGGTCCATCTTAGATATCAGCATTGTAGTGTGACACACTATATACTGTCTCAAACGACGGGCAGCCCATGCTAAAGCGCAACATGTTTTCTCCAACAAAGAGTACCGACTTTCACATTCCGTGAACTTCTTACTCAGATAATAGATTGCATGCTCCTTTCTTCTCGTTTCGTCATGTTGCCCCAGAACACAACCCATAGATCCTTCAAGTACGGTGAGGTACATTATGAGAGGCCTTCCGGGCACAGGCGATATTAAGATAGGTGGCTCTTGCAAGTTCTCCTTGATCTTATCAAATGCTCACGACAATCATCGCTCCATATAATGGCTTGATCTTTCTTCAACAACTTGAACAAAGGTTCGTAAGTAGTCACAAATGTGATATGAACCAGAAATATAATTTAAGCGTCCCAAGAAACCACAAATTTCCTTCTCCGCTTTGGTGCAGAATATCTTGAATAACTTTTACTTTGTCGTGGTCCACCTCGATACTCGTTGGCTCACTATGAATCCAAGTAGCTTCCGGACTGCATTCGAAAGTGCACTTGTTAGGATTCAATCAAGTTTGTACTTCCTCAACCTTTCAAAAATTTTGAGATGAACAATGTGCTCCTCTTCAGTCTAAGACTTGGCAATCATATCATCCACATATACCTCAATTTCTTTATGCATCATATCATGGAAAAGGGCTACCATAGCTCTTTGATAAGTTGCCCCTGCATTCTTCAGTCCGAAAGGCATGACCTTGTAATAGAAGGTGCCCGAAGGAGTGGTGAACGTCGTCTTCATCATATATGCCGGATCCATCTTGATCTAATTATATCCGGAGAAACCATCCATGAAAGAGAAAACTGAAGACTGAGTTGTGCTATCGACCAAGACATCAATGTGAGGCAAAGGAAAGTCGTCCTTCGGGCTGGCTCGATTCAAGTCTTTGTAATCCACGCACATCCGAACCTTTTCGTCCTTCTTGGGGACAGGCACAATGTTGGAAATCCAATCCGGATATACCGACACAACAAGGAAACCGGCGTCGAACTGCTTTTTGACTCCGTCTCTGATCTTCTTAGCCATCTCGGGATGTGTTCTCCTTGGTCTTTGCTTTACGGACGAGCATTCTGGCTTTAACGGCAGCTTGTACACAACAATATCTGTGTCGAGTCCGGGCATATCCGGATACGACCATGCAAACACATCTACAAACTCTTGCAACAAGCGGACCAACTCATCTTTCATACCCCAAAAGCGGTTCCCACTTTCACTTCTTTTCGATCCTCTTCAGTACCCAGATTGATCACATCCACTGGTTCCTGATGAGGTTCGATCGTCTTCGCCTCGTGCTCAACCAGACGCGCTAACTCTTCAGGGAGTTCATAGTCTTCCTCACCATCGTCTTCGGCTTGGTTGATCGGGAAATCGAAGTCAAAAGAAGTTATGGCATGGCTATGTTCAATAAGCTCAATTTCAGGTGATCTGCATAAATGATTGATTTTATCTTTTAGATATGTATATTTATTTTAATGTAAAAAGTGAAAATGTTGTTGTTTTTATTAAGATGCATTGGAAAGCAAAAGTAAAAGCAATAAAAAAGGATCTCAAACTGAATAACAAAATGCGCTTTTCATTGAAGATAAAAATTCATTCATTAAACGGAACAAGCCCTACAAAGCAATCCTTTGTGCCTTGGGCAGAGCACATGATTTATTTTTTAAAACAAGAAATTACTTTGACAATGAAACGAGAGGGGTAACGTCCTTGACGATCCAATTCTTGAGAGCCACACCGGGAGGAGTACAGAACACCATCTGAGAAAGTTCCACTGCATGCTCACCATCATCAGTGGCATTGATAGCCTTTTCGGAGCGGAAGCCCTTCGCCACAAAAATATCCTCTAGACGAGGGATCTTTCCTTTTCCTATCCTTGATCCTTCACTGCTCTTGGAGGATGGTTGATAGCCGAGTCCGCTCTTGTCCTTCTTCTCTGCCACATTTATCACCGTTCCCCAACCTTCAGGACTCCCGGCATCGATAAGGGCCTTGACATCCTGCCAATGGGTGAGGTTACCTTTAGGCTTTTCAGCAGTCCTGACTTCTTTTCGCACATTACCAACAATCTCTAAAGCTTGAAAAAGAGTCTCGTGCACCTCGCTCCAACATCCACATACTTGAACTCGCACAAGTGACTAACTGTAGTCCTCTTCTCCACTAACCTCCACCACCGGTTATTCAAAGAAGAACTTCAATTTTGGTGAAGAGTTGAGATGCCTTTAGTGTAACACGGTGAACTCGACTTTTAGTGTTTTTGTATCGCAAATGTGCGGATAGCAAGAGTCGCCACCGACTTTTATTTTTATCCAATTAAGGGAAGTATAGAAAAGACCTTCGCTTAGATTCTCGAGTAAGGGAGAAGGTTATGAAAAGGGAAGGTATTAGCACCCTTTCCATCCGCAGCTTATTCTACGGGCTCTTAGTTGCTCTAGATCACCTTTTAAAATTGCTTTCGTGTGTTTGACAAAATGTTTTGAAAAGGCATTTCGCTTTGACTTTGTAATGAGTCATGTAGGAGTGTATACAAAGTGTTCGAAATGTTTCGCTTTTTTGAAAAGAGTTTGAACTTTGAAAAGAGTGGTGTGAAAAGTATTTGGTTTAGAGCAAGCAACTAAAAGACTTATTTACCTACTCGAATTGGTCGCTTTCATACTTTTACGCTCCTTTAGAATAGCGCTAGCCGCACCATTAGTTAGTAGGTAGCTCCATTCGCTGGATGTAAGCGGACATTCAAGGGACATCGGATGGTCATAGAAAGCAACAGGAAGTATCCTAGCACATTCAAGGACTATCATCACTTTCGAGGCGACAATCGAGGGTCAAGATCATGTATTCGGAGGCGACATCGTGGGTCTATAATCTTTGTATCGAAGGGACTATGATGATTTGTTTGAAGGCAACATGCTAGAATACCTCTACGCTCGAGGACATGACCATTTTGAATTCGCAAAGGCAACGAGAGAGAATTACCCTAATGTGAAAGAAGTGTGTTGATTTCCGATATTTTATCTTGAAAATTAGTGGGCTAAGTTCATTATTATCTTGCCATACACGCCTAGTTACTAGCAATTGATAGGGTGCGGAAAGTAAAATGCGGAATGTAAAGATGCGGAAAGGTAAATCCTACGCTATTACAAGGCTTTGGGGCAGATACATAATTTAAAATGCGGAAAATAAAACCTAATTTAAACTATTACATCCCATAAACAGTTACATTATTGAAAAAAAATGAAATGATAAAGAAAGAATCGTCTGAATCGGATCAACATGTAAAAACGAGAAATCGGAAAATACGAGATGAATCGAATAAGATAAAAAAATGTTAGAAAAATGCAAATTTTTATATGAGAAAATTATGACATGCTGGAAATAACATAAACATGCTAAAATATTTTTTTGGGATTTTTTTGGATGCAATTTAATAATTTAAAATGAATTAAAAGTGATTTAAATGCAAAATTATGAATAAAAATAAATATGCATGCAAAATTATATTTTTTAATTTTATAAATTAAATAAAGGTTTTATGAAAATAATGTAAAAAGAAAAATAATTTTTGATGATTTTTTAATGCAGAAATAAAAATATGAAAAGAATTAAAATAACATGAAAAATATTAAAATAAAATAGAAAAATGGAAAAGTTTGTAAAAGGAGAAACCAAATGGTCCTGGGAGAATCGAACCTGTGACCTTGCTTTACAGTCACATGCCTTGCCAATCGAACCAAAGCGCACCGCTTGGAAACCGGATCGAGTGAAAGAAAGACAAGTGTCGCCTCCCGATGCTCCAGATCGCGAGGCTTCATCGCCCCGATTCAAATTTTCAAAGCTAGCGTCGGCTGTTATTCGACGCTATGTCCCTGGCTAATTCAAAATATCAAGCAAACATAATATAAATAAGTTCTAAGGCCATGGTTCGATTCAGGACATCATTCCGGATGCAATGGTATAGGTCTCATGGTCCAATTTTTCCTATTTTGGAAAACCCTAAACCGTGTTCGTAAACCCTAACAATGGTGTTATGCATTCCCGCCATGGAAATTGATTAAAGCACCTAAAGTTTGCAAATACATCACGATCACAAAAACAAACACAAATCAAGTTAATAATGCATGAATGATGAAAATCGATTTTGAAAGAAACTTGACAAACCGAAATCGTGTTTGATGATTTCTTGATGGTTTTGAATGATGTAAGAGTCTGGATTGACTCAGAACAACCCAAGGAATGCAATGGAATCCTCAAAAGCAATTGAAAGTGGCTGGATCGATGGCTGCTAGTAGCTCGTAAGTCACGGATTTCTTGAATTAGGTTAGGGTTCTTAGAGCAATTTTTCTGTTCTTTTTTGATAGGTATGCATCATGTATTTATACTGGATGGATTTGGGATGGTTTTTGGCAAGAATCAATCAGCATTCCAAGCAAATCAAATTTGATTTTTGTATAAAATCAAATTTTCAAAACTTGGTTAATTTCCAATCCAATCTTGCCATATTGATCAATTTTTGAAAATTGCTGGCTTTTGTGAGTTACTTGAGTCTCAAGGAAAGAATAAAAACCAATCTTCCAATTAATTTTGATTTTATACTTTATTTTTAAATTTAATTTGCATTTAAATGAATAAATTACAAATTAAATAGAAAAATAAATCAAAAATTCGTGGCATTGGGCTTGGATATTCCTAATTGTATGAGGAATAAGTTTGGATGAAGAAAAAGCAAGCCCATTTGCAAAAAATTTGATTTTTAGGAGTATCTCTCTTTGTGCATTCCTTCAAAATTGCCTAACTTGTGAATGGTGTATCTTGCTCAATTTTCCATATTTTTGAGTGTTCTTGGACTTTTTGGAAAGCTCTAAGAGTCCTCTAACCAACCTTTTTGGTCTCATCTCAATTTGAGTTTCCATGCTCAATATATCTTCAAAACAAAAGTTGACTTTTGTTGACTTTGAAAATGACCTGTAATGTTTTGAGCTATACCTCTCAAATGAAGCATTTTTTGGACATTCTTGTGAGACATGAAATTGTAAAGAATTGAATTTCCTTCAAAACAAGAGGTGGTGGAAAAATTTCTGAGAAAGTATGAAGAAGTTATGATCAGTCAAAGTTCAGTTGACTTTTCACCTAGAAACCCTAATTTGGAAAGTTTGACTTTTGAGCAAATCTTGAGTTTTCTTGATGAATCATGATCAACCCTTGATCAAATGATGAATGTAACTTCAAAATGAGGATGTTGACCAAAATTATGAAGTTTGATCGTATGTTGACCACAGCTGACTTTTTGTCCAATACAACTGATTTTCAACCATCTGAGCAATTATCTGAGGAAACTTGACTTGTGAGGCTTGAAACTTGACATGAGAATCTTTGAAACATATGAGGAGGCATGAAGACCATTGGAGATGTTGGATGTCCATCTTGATCTGAGGAATACCAAACCCTAGTTTGGGTTGATTGTCTAGGAGAGAGTTTGTCTGATCAACTCTTGAGGAATCCTTGAGTATAGATGTATGAAATCTCTTGAGTAGATGGAGGGAAAATTTTGGGTATGACAACTGCCCTGCTCAATCTTCTTGTATTGAGGGTTAGATTGACACGCTTGTCTTCGTGACCGGAGGTAGAAGATGATTGAACACCGAGTACACCGAAAATTTGCACTCGCGGTCGATGATGCGGAATGGGCTTACAGATGCCATTCGAGAAGTCGGATACTGGGGATGAGTCGACGCTAGACTCGAGAATGTCGATAGGGAATTGACGGGATGGGCTTAAGATGCCATCCGAAAGATCGATGCCGGGAGTGAGCCGACGCTAGGCTCGTAGTCGCTTCGATAATGGAAGGAGCGTGAGATGGGCTTAAGATGCCATCCGAGGGAGTCGACGTTAGACTTTGTGCTCATCTTTGAATGAAGTTATTTGTTTGCATTGATTTTAACCATATATGCAGATTTTGAAAGTGGAGAAACACCGATAAGTAATCGGAGATGGGCTTAAGATGCCATCCGTATACCGAGTCGCACGCTAGACTCAGAGTTGCTGATAATAAGGAATCGTAATAACTCTTCGTGCCGATTACTCGAGGGAAATAGTAATTGGCAAAATGTGGATAGCTTCCCCACAGCGCCGGTGTTGATCCATTGCCTCGTTATCGGAGGATAACCGAGGCGGTCTTTCTGATAGTTTTCCGCCGATCGGGCTTAACTCGACTAGTCGTCGGAGGACAACCAAGGGCGGTCTTTCGATAGTCTTCCGCCGACTGGGCTTAATCTCGACCACCGTCGGAGGACAACCAAGGGCGGTCTTTCGATAGTTTTCCGCCGATTCGGGCTTAATCTCGACCTGCTTATGCCGTGACTTTTACTGCTTTGGAGAAAACAAGAGGAACTTTGATGAATATTGGTTAGTTTTATGCAAAGTATGATGCATGATGGTATATGAATGACATATGCATGAATTATGACTTTATGAGTGTTGTATGAATGATAGATGTTGTGGTATTTCAAAACATATCCATCTTGAAGAAGATGCGGATGTTCTGCTTGAGGATTTCGACTCGCTGGGGAATTGAGTAGGTGGAAGTCCCCGCTTTGAAGGAGAAGAAAGATACCGGATTCCTCCGATGCACTATCCGACCAAGTCTTGGGCCTAGATATTGTTGAGGAAGGTAGAGATTGAGGGCTCGTTGTTGGAGATCTCACATGTAGACCCCGCCGAGGAGAGTCCGGGAGGCGATCCGCTGGGGATTCGTATGTAGATCCCGCCGAGGAAATTTAGGAGGCGCCCACTGGGGATTCGAGTGAAGATCTCACGAGAGCATTTGATAGTTGCCGGAGACCGGTTGGAAGAGTGAACCCGTTGTAATCTCCGGCCGGGAATGAAGATGTAGGTTCTCGATGCACTATCTCGACCAAGTTTCGGTCCGGATACCGCTGGGGAGAAAGGGAAAAGATCGAGAGATATCCGGGGATAAATACCTTGACGGGGTGAGGTGTTACCGCTGAGACCGATGTAACTTTACTTAGTTGAGTGGAATTGTCGTCGTGGATTCCCTTTGCTCGCTAGGGAAATTGTGTTGTGAGTGATACCTTTGTAGGATCATGCTCACGGGAATGTTTTTTTTTTTGGTGACTTTCGCCGTCCCAATTCCCGGAGCCCGTAGTAAGCACTTTTGTATGTTCACTTTTCATATGTTTGCGATTAGGTTTTTATTGTCAAATGCATATAATCATTCAAAGCAAACGTTGGACTTATTGCAAACGACAACAACAAGAATTGTAAAGAGAAAGAATTTATGCTTATTTGAAATGTATGGCCAAGTAGTTTGTACACAAGAAAGGTAAAAAGCCATGGAAACAATCTCGTTAAGTTCCAACTATGCTAGTGCTCATATATTTCAACTATCTCATCTCCTTCAAGAGAAAGTGAGTAGATCGATCTTCGCCATTTGAATCTTGAATGCCGATAGTGGTCTCAAGGTGTGATCCGAAGAGACATAGTTGTACGCTTAAATCCCTAACTTTGCCTAGACCGCCTTTCGGTTTTCACCATCGGATACCTTTTTGCCCAAGCCGCTTTTCGTGTTTTCGACTTGCCGGTGTACATCTTTCAGATATATCCTTAACTTTTGCCCGAACCCTTTGGTTCGCCAAGATGCCCTTATTTTGCCTAGGTTCATCGACCCAGCGGTCTGCTTATGCGTAGTATTTTTGACTATGTCTCGCTCATGTGGTGGAAGTCTTCACCATCCATGGTGCTAAGTATCATAGCTCTCCGAAAACACCGCCTTGACTACAAACGGTCCCTCGAGGTGGGAGTCCATTTTCCCTCGATCACCTTGTGGAAGAATGATGCGCTGACTACTAGATCACCGACTTGGTAGGCTCTTGGCGGACCTTCTTGTTAAATGCTCGATCATTCGCTTCGATAATCTGTCCATGGCGATGGATGCGAGTCGCTTCTCATCAATCAAGTTAATCTGGTCAAGGTGAGTCTAGACCCAATCGCCTTCGCCTAACTCGCCTCCCGGAGGACTCGTTGAGGGTATCTCAACCTCGATGGGTAAGACGGCTTCCATACCGCATACAAGAGAGAAGGGGTTGTCCTCGCTGATGTTCGCACAGAAAAGCGATAACCATGAAGAGCAAATGGTAACATCTCATGCCAATCTTTGTACGTCACCGCTATTTTCAGATAATCTTCTTAATATTCTTGTTGGCGGCTTCCACTGCGCCGTTCATCTTAGGCTGATAAGGAGAAGAGTTGTGATGCTTGATCTTGAACTGCGTGCAGAGTTCGATGATCATCTTATTGTTGAGATTGGAACCGTTATCAGTGATAATCCTTTCAGGAATGCCATACCAACAGATAAGGTTATGCTTGATGAAACGAGCCACAACATTCTTGGTAACAGATGCATACGAGGCTACTTCTACCCACTTGGTGAAGTAATCGATTGCCACAAGGATGAACCGATGTCCGTTGAAAGCAGTGGGCTTGATTTCTCCGATCATGTCAATGCCCCACATTGCAAAAGGCCAAGGAGAAGTTAAAACATTCAGAGGTGCTGGAGGTACGTGTACTTTGTCGGCATAAATCTGGCACTTGTGACAAGATCGAGCATAGCGGTGACAATCAGCTTCCATGGTGGACCAATAGTAACCTGTTCTCAAACTCTTCTTAGCCATGGTATGTCCACTGGAATGGGTACCAAATGCGCCTTCGTGTAACTCTTCCATGATACGCATCTGTTTTCTCGTCTACACAAGTAAGCACAAGTCGTGGTTGCGCTTTGTATAAGATGTCGCTGTCGAGGAAGAATTTGGATGCAAATCTTCTCATGAACTTTATCATTGATGATGCCCTCTGGATATTCTTGAGTCTCAAGATACCTCTTCACGCCATAGTACCAAGGTTTCTCTTCGTGTCAAGCTCATAACAATGCGCTGGTTCGCCGAACTTCTCAATGATGATCCGGGAGCCTCGCTGTCCCATCTAACCTTGAACATAGACGACATAGTAGCCAATGCGCCGCCAACCGATTCTCTCGTGGAATATGATCAAAAGTAATCTCTTCAAGTAGGGATCAAACTCGTAACATGCTCGATAGGAATAAGATTTGATGCTTCAGATCCCACTCGCCTTAACCGACCGATCACTAAAGTCGAGTCTCCATATACTTGCAAGAACTTGATTCTTAAGTCAATAGCAGTTTTAAGACCCAAGATGCACGTCAGATCGCCCATGTTGTTAGTGCAATCAAACATAATCGCGTGAAAGGCGGTGTCCGTGCAGGAGATGTAATGATGGCGCCAATGCCATTGCCAAGTGAGTTTGAGGCTCCATCAAAGACCATGGTCCATCGATCCTTGTTCGTGTCCTTCGTCTGGCCTCGGTTCTTCACAATCAGAATTAGTAGAACATCTTCATCTAGAAATTGAACCGCATAGATCGATAGTCATCTACGGCTTGATGAGCCAAATGATCGCTACCACACTTCCTTTGATCGCTCGAGAAGTGTACCGATGTCGATTCGGTCAAGATCATTTGCCATATTGCTATTCTTCCGAGAGAGCTGGTTTCTCAAATATGTATTTTATTGGATCCATCTTAGAAATCAACAAGGTAGTGTGAGTCAACATATACCGCCTTAGTCGGCGAAAGCAAGCCAAAGCGCTGCAAGTTTTCTCGTCGTGAGTATCTTGTTTCACGGTAAACTTTTGCTAAGGTAGTATATTGCATGCTCTTTTCGACTGCACTCGCCATGTTGCCCCAACACACACCCCATTGAATTTCTAACACCGCCAAGTACATGATAAGAGGTCTTCCTTTGCGGCATCGTGATAGGGGATTCGAGGTACTCCTTGATTTTGTCAAAAGCGATCCGGCAATCGCCATTCCATTCCACTACTTGATCTTTCTTTAGTAACTTGAAGATTGGCTCACAAGTAGCGCTAGATGTGCAATGAATCTGCAATGTAATTCAATCGGCCCAAGAAACCTCCGACTTCCTTCTCGGACGGGCGCTGCATCTCTTGAATAGCTTTAACCTTGGTGGTCAACCTCAATACCTTTACCATCGACAACAAACCCTAAGAGTTTTCTGATCCGACTCCAAAAGTGCATTTGTTAGGATTAAGTCTCACTGCATTTCTTCAATCACAACAGCTTCGAAATGATCAAGATGTTCTATCTGTCTCGTGATCGAGCTATCATGTCGCCGACATAGACCTCTATCTCGTGATGAATCATGTCATGAAACAATGTCACCATAGCACCGATAAGTGGCGCGTTTTCAACCGAACGGCATAACCTTGTAATGTAGTGCCCCACCGTAACGAAGTAGTCTTCCATGTCGTGGAGCCATTTTGATCCGATTGTAACCGAGAAACCATCCATGAAGGAGAAAACCTTGTGAGAAAGGTTGTCAACCAAAACATCAATATGAGGAAGTGGGAAATCATCTTTGACTTGCTTTGTTCAGATCTCGTAATCCACACACATTCGCATTTTACCATCCTTCTTGGGCAGGCACCACATTAGCGACCCAGGATAAGAAGTAATGCTAAGAAACCCGTGATTGAATCGCTTCATAACTTCGGCTTTGATTTTCTCTCGACATCTCGTGACGATGCGATTTAACTCTCTGTTTATCGAGAAAACCTTCTTTGTTGGCAATTGGTGCACTACAATATCAATGTCCAACCCTGCATGTCTTCGTATGACCAAGCAAAACCTCAATGTAGTCTCGTAGCATCCGAACCAATCTTTCTTTAACATCGCTCAAGACCCGCCCTATCTTGATCTCTTTTCTGCTTCGTCAAGACCAGATTCACAACCTCAACCTATTCTTCGTGGTTGTATAACTCGCCTTCTTGTCAGTAATCGACAAGTTCTCCGGCACTTCACAATCTTCCTCACTTTCATCTTCGGCTTGGTAGATCGGATTATCAAGTCATATTTAGCAATAGCATAGTTATTAACTAGATTCGGAGTGATTCTCAGTTGTATCACGGGCGTGTAAGAAACACATAGCTTTTGAAGGGGTGATAAAGTAAAAGAAAGAAAATAAACAATTGAATGCAAAAGCCCAACGAATTTATTGAATGAAAATACGCAAACGATGATAATAACCTCGAACGAGCCATGATGCCCCGCAAGGCACTAGGCTTTCAAAGTTTATTGTTCAAAACATAAAGAAATACGAAAAGCAAAACAAAACAAAAGCAATTACTCCCGACTAAAGGAGATTGGTATGACGCCTTCGGTCTTCCAATTGCCGAGCCCATGATCCGGAGTGGAAGATCCACTTGCGGATGTCAAGTCGCCGCCGCCTTCTATAGCATGGATTCCACCGCTGATGCGAAAGGAAGTTGGCCGCACGCTCAGCGCGTATCATCTTCCGACCTTGATAGTGAAGCCTAAACCAGCCTTGTCAAATTTGAAAGGAAGATCGTGAGCTGTCCCCAATAGAGCTACCTTCTTCAACAAAGAATTTTAGCATCTTTCGAGGCCATCCTAGGCGGAGCTTTTGTAACTTTAGAGGACAGGAGAGTCACAGCATGACTGGGATTGTTTCAAAAGCTTGACAGGAGTCTCAAGAATTCACCTTCCATCTCGAGATATCGGAATGACTGTAGATGACTGACCATATACTCTTCTTCGCCACACACTGTAACAACCTTCCCTTTCACCGGTACTTCAACTTCGATGTAAGGTAGAGGTAATAGCCGCCCCATGTATCCAAGGGCGCCCAAGTAGGCAAGAGTGTTTGACGAATGTCCATGACAAAGAATGCGGAGTCAAAAGTCTGGGAACCGACTTTGACAGGCAGAGTGAGCTCTCCAAGTACTGTTTGCTTAGAACCATCAAAAGCTCTCACGATAATGTCACTGGGTCTCAAAACCAACCCTTCGACATCAAGCCGATCAAAAGCGCCTTCGTAGGATATTCGAGCGTAACCGTATCCACCAAAACATGAGATAGTGTAGTGCCTTTGCATTCAATGAGATGTGCAAGGCCTTGTTGTGTTTCTTTCCCAGAGTCATATCAAGATCGAGAAGCCTAGGCCGTTGTTGGCAGCCGTGCTAGCAATACAAACTTCAAACTGGTCTGGTAGTGTCTCATGCACATGAGCATTCTTCGAAACTTCACCAAGGCGTTAGTATGAGCCTCGTGAGCACAAGAGCAGAGCAAGCATGGAGATCTTGGACGGAGTCTGTCCCAACTGCTCCACAACATTGTAGTCACTCTTCTTGATAATCTTCATAATTTCTCCATTTCTTGTTTGAGGTGTCTTCAAGAACTTCCTTTGGTACTTCTCGAAAGGTGATGAGTCACCGGTTCTTTCCTCTAGCTTGGGAAGGGATTGAATAGTTGGAATGCGAATGAGTCATGTGTCTTTGGAGGAGAGATATCTCGAGAGAATACCTTCCGGCTCGGGTCACCTTACTAGATCCGTGATGTTGTCAATGTCGAATGGTAGCTTCAATCGTAAGATCTCCAATGGTCGAGGGTCTTGCTTGACGCCATGATAGTAAATATCAGCTCCATAATTCCAAGGGATAACCTTGTTAGAGGAAGATGGAACTGGTCTTGGAGAAGTAATAATGAGAGGTGCTACTCTAGGCATAGGATCGCAGAGGAAACCTTATGGTGTTAACATCAAGATAGTCTTCTGGAAATCGTCACCCCATCCGTCGCTTTAACATCTTCAATAGGAATCTTGTAACCTCGTGAACAGTACTCCACCATGTAATCATACTTTCCGCTTGGCCCCAAGGTATCCCATATGATGGTACTGCTTCATTCGTGATCGTCAATCTTCAATTTAGACATTTCTTCACACACGTGTGGTTTCGTAAATAGTATCTCACGGTTATCCATCATGCACCGAACACGCCTTCTCAACCAAGCACAACCATCAGCGCGGATGGGCACCAACGACAGCTTCGGGCATCCCGGTTGACACCGCTTGCAACAAATTCTTCTTAACACCATCGAGGAATGGTCAAGTCATCTATGTTGAAAACATAAGTATCGTCACCGACAACATTGAAACTCTTGTCATGATTAGGCATAGGCGCATTGATCACATTCGGAGTCTCAACAGGAGGATCAAATTCAATCTGCTTAGCTTCAATCATATCTTGAATCTTGTTCTTCAAAGCCCAACAATTGTCAGTGTCGTGCCCTGGGCTATTGGAATGGTAAGCACACTTAGCATTAGGATTGTATCTCGGAGAGGAAGTGTTGACATTCCGAGGAGGATCCTCAGGTTATCACCGCTTTCAACATGTGTTACAAGGCTCATGACAATGGCATGTTGATCTTCAGAACTGCCTTCGCGCTGCTCGCTTGTCTCACCGAGGTTGCCGATATAGGATCGAGATCACAACCGCCTCACGATTGAGCGGTCGGTCTTGGCTCGGCTTTTCCGACCATACACAACATTAGCTTCTTTCTTAGCACCAAAAGATCTCTTCGCAGATTTGAAGATGTCTCTACCGAATCTTTCCACTTGATACCAATACGCTTGTCCGTAATCACCGTGAATCCATCAAGAGTTTCTAATCGATGATTAAAGAATGGGCCCGTTGTTCCCATAAACATATCAACCAACTCCCTATTGGACAAGGGGTACTCACCGCTAGATCTCTCCATTTCGAGCATACCCTTGAACTTCTCATCACGACCCATAGACATGCTTTGTAGTTGCATGCGAGGGTGTCAATTCAAGATTGTATCGACATCGTCTAGAAAGCATCGCTAAGTCACCCAAGTACGGATACGCTTATTCTCTAGTCGATAGTACCATTCCAACCGAGTTCCGACAAACTCTCTTGAAAATAGTGCATCCACAACTTTCTATCATCGGGGATTGATTTTCCAACATAGGACTTCAAATGCTTAGGGCAAGACATGCCATCATACTTAGCAAAAGTAGGAACTTTGAACTTGGGAGGAATCACAACACTGTGGACAAGACTCAGATCATCAAAATTCAGCCCGACATCTTCGTGTTTTCCACAAGATTTAGACGGTCTTCAAGTTGCTTGTACTTGTCATCCTCATCGAGTATTGGCCATCATCATAGTTCTTCTCAAGTTCAGCCGACCGCCTTCACCATTACCCTTGTTACTTTGTTCATCCTCCTTCTTGACACTTCCTTCCGAGAGCTCCATCCGACCGACCTCTTAGGACCACCTTTGTAGCCCCGCCCATGTTGAGGAGACCAACAACCTTCTTTTCTGTTGATGAGCTTCTTCAGATCCTCTTGGCCTTGGACCAAGTCGGTGAACATCCTCAAACCGAGCATTCGAGCTTGAGATCTTTGAGAGTCTGCTCGAGAGCCATTTCGCTAAAATAAATAGCGAGCAATGAGAAAACCAATCTCCAATGTACCGTGATGCAATGTCATGCTATGATATGCAATGTTTATGCGAATGCAATGCAATGTTTTCAGGACCTTAGAGATTTAAATTTGTTAGACAAGCAATGAACAAACATTTATTAGTACTCTTTATTATTCTTTTTCTTTTAAGGACAAGAGATAGTTCAAAACAATAAAAGAAAACATAAACATCCTAAAGCTCTAAGTCTCCCATGGGCGCTTCTTGGTGCCGATGTAGGCTGATGCTTCTTTCCTCGTGAAGTAGCTTTGTCAACTCTAGTACCTTCTTCTCGCTTGCATAACACCGAGCTTCAAAGGTATCCTCTTCTTTAAGCTGAATCCAGATCTCTTCAAGTCTTCAAAATCGTAGGCATGTCGATGGAGGACAAGATAGGTACGCCACCTATAGCAACAGTTCCATAATTACCGTAGAACAAAGTGAATGGCATCATGAGGTTTTGAGCTCGAGCTCGCACCCATTTGAGGTAAGGTTCCCAAGGAATGGAGTTCGGTGCCCCAAAGTCTTGGTATCGGCTTCTTTACCATGCCCCAAGCGTATGAACCTTCGCTTAATTCGAGATCGTGATCAGAGTTGAACACAATGTCTTGGAGAAGCATATCATGTGGACCATCTTTTCGAAAGCGTAACCAAACCGACGAGAGCTAGAGAAGGTTGTAATACCTCCTCTTATACCAAGTAGCGGTACATTAGGAATTCTCCACAAAGCTCGATGAATGTGAAGTCCTTTGAGAGAAAAGACTCCAACGGATATCCGAATGAGAGAGTGACATCAATCTTTGAGACCATCTCAGCCTTTGTTCATTCTTCAAAACTAATGGAGGAAGGTGTGAAATAAACCACCTAGAAAGTAACGGTATACAACACATGAGAGTTCCTTGTCTCTTAGTAGTACGAGTGTGGAGAGAATGTAGGATGTCTCCAAGTAAAGTAGGCACAGATCATGGATAAGAAACAACTTGATGGCGCTGACATCTATGAATTGATCCGAGTTAGGAAATAGAACCAAACCATAAATTAATAAGGCCACAATGTTTTCAAATGCATGGAAACTCATAACTTTGAGGAATTCTCGGGCTTTCTTAATTAAGAACTTGGAAAGTAAACCCTTAACTCCACTTCTAGTTTCCCAATTAGCTTCAATGTCTGAGCGCTTAAGATGTAAGGCGGATGCAATGTTCGACTTAGGACCTTTTCTAGACCGTGAATGGCATTTGGTCAAGAATAGGTATCCCAAGTAGCTTAGAGAACTCTTCCAAGGTAGGAACCAACCGATAACTGGGAATGTAAAGCAATGGTGTTTCGATCAAGAACCGAATAGGACATGCATTATATCTTCTTCAAACCGAGATAACCAAGTCAAGTAGATAACCATGTCTTTTGATGAACCGAGCATGGTCGGGAATTTCAAACCAATTTTTGAGTGAGAAGGTATACCCATGAAGTTGATTCGATAGTCTTTCTAGAAGCCATAATCCCTACAAAACAGAGCAAAGATAAATCCCTAGGTCCTTGAAATAGTTAGAAATGATATGCAATGCAAATGATGTCATGATGTCATGTTTAGCACACACAAACAATTCACACAATGAGCCTAGGGTTAAGGCTTGTATGAGGTATAGGTGATTACCCCACCAAAAGTTTGAGTTGGTTCATCCCGTCCTATAATAGTAACCGGGTTCTAGGAATCTCACATCATAGATCTTTCTTAGGCGCTTATTTCAATACGACGCCAAGTGGTCGATCGAAAATATCCCAAAAGTCCGATCTCAATGAGCGTAGCATCGAGTATCAACCAACCTTAGTCTCGACCAAAGCCGCCATCTCACTACCTTCTAATGGCTAAGATGGGTCAATTAAGGTTCTAAAAGTTTAGTTAGCGCTGATGACACCACGCAGAAGCCAAATACTATCCTCAACTTAGGAATGAAGAGTATCGGACAACCAAAGTGTCACGCTAACGTAGCCATCATGTTGACCGCTTAGTTATACGCCTAGCGGTCGCGATGATCTAATGCTACTTACCTAAAAGGAAACCCGATCCGTGTAGGATCCCCAACAATACAATACCCAAGCAACCCTTAAAGATAAAGCACGCAATTCAAATGTAAAGCATTAAAGGTGATTTAGAAATCCTTAAGGCAATTCTCTTTAGGGTGTAGTCCCCAGAGTCGCTAGTTCAGAACACTGAACCGACTTTTAGTGTTTTGTATCGCAAATGTGCGGATAGCAAGATTCGCCACCGACTTTTATTTTTATCCAATTAAGGGAAGGTAAAAGTATAGAAAAAGACCTTTGTTTAGATTCTGAGTAAGGGAGAAGGTTATGAAAAGGGAAGGTATTAGCACCCCTTTCCATCCGCAGTTTATTCTACGGGCTCTTAGTTGCTCTAGATCACCTTTTTAAAATTGCTTTCTGTGTGTTTGACAAAAATATTTTGAAAAGGCATTTCGCTTTGACTTTGTAATGACTCATGTAGGAGTGTATACAAAGTGTTCGGAAATGTTTCGTTTTTTTGAAAAGAGTTTGAACTTTGAAAAAGAGTGTGTGGTATGAAAAGTATTTGGTTTAGAGAAAGCAACTAAAAGACTTATTTACCTACTCAGAATTGGTCGTTTTCATACTTTTACGTTCCTTTAGAATAGCGCTAGCCGTACCATTAGTTAGTAGGTAGCTCCATTCGTTGGATGTAAGCGGACATTCAAGGACATCGGATGGTCATAGAAAGCAACTTGTAGGAAGTATCCTAGCACATTCAAGGACTATCATCACTTTTCGTAGGCGACAATCGAGGGTCAAGATCATGTATGCGGAGGCGACATCGTGGGTCTATGATCTTGTATCAAGGGACTATGATGATTTGTTTGGAAGGCAACGGTGCTAGAATACCTCTACGCTCGAGGGACATGACCATTTTGAATTGCAAAGGCAACGAGAGAATTACCCTAATGGGTGCATGTGAAAGAAGTGTGTTGATTTTATATTTTATCTTGAAAATTAGTGGGCTAAGTTCATTATATTCTTGCCATACACGCCTAGTTACTAGCAATTGATAGGGTGCGGAAAGTAAAATGCGGAATGTAAAGATGCGGAAAGGTAAATCCTACGCTATTACAAGGCTTTGGCGTATACATAATTTAAAATGCGGATAATAAAACCTAATTTAAACTATTACATCCCATAAACAGCTACATTATTGAAAAAATGAAATGATAAAGAAAGAATCGTCAATCGGATCAACCAGAAAACGAGAAATCTAAAATACGAGATGAATCGAATAAGATAAAAAAATGTTAGAAAAATGCAAATTTTTATATGAGAAAATTATGACATGCTGGAAATAACATAAACATGCTAAAATATTTTTTTGGGATTTTTTTGGATGCAATTTAATAATTTAAAATGAATTAAAAGTGTTTTAAATGCAAAATTATGAATAAAAATAAATATGCATGCAAAATTATATTTTTTAATTTTATAAATTAAAGAAAGGTTTTATGAAAATAATGTAAAAAGAAAAATAATTTTTGATGATTTTTTAATGCAGAAATAAAAATATGAAAAGAATTAAAATAACATGAAAAATATTAAAATAAAATAGAAAATGGAAAAGTTTGTAAACGGAGAAACCAAATGGTCCCGGGAGAATCGAACCCAGACCTTTCACAGTCACATGCCTTGCCAATCGAACCAAAGCGCCTCACCGCTTGGAAACCGGATCGAGTGAAAGAAAGACAAGTGTCGCCCTCGATGTTTCTAGATCACGAGGCTTCGCGTCCCCGATTCAAATTTTCAAAGCTAGCCTACCGTTATTCGACGCTATGTCCCTGGCTAATTCAAAAAATCAAGCAAACATAATATAAATAAGTTCTAAGGCCATGGTTCGATTCAGGACATCATTCCGGATGCAATGGTATAGGTCTCATGGTCCAATTTTTCCTATTTTGGAAAACCCTAAAACGTGTTCAGAAACCCTAACAATGGTGTTATGCATTCTTGGCCATGGAAATTGATTATAGCACCTAAAGTTTGCAAATACATCATCGATCACAAAACAAACACAAATCAAGTTAATAATGCATGAATGATGAAAATCGATTTTGAAAGAAACTTGACAAACCGAAATCGTGTTTGATGAATTCTTGATGGTTTTGAATGATGTAAGAGTCTGGATCGACTCAGAACAACCCAAGGAATGCAATGGAATCCTCAAAAGCAATTGAAAGTGGCTGGATCGATGGCTGCTAGTAGCTTGTAAGTCACGGATTTCTTGAATTAGGTTAGGGTTCTTAGAGCAATTTTTCTGTTCTCTTTTGATAGGTATGCATCATGTATACTGGATGGATTTGGGATGGTTTTTGGCAAGAATCAATCAGCATTCAAAGCAAATCAAATTTGATTTTTGTATAAAATCAAATTTTCAAAACTTGGTTAATTTCCAATCCAATCTTTCCATATTGATCAATTTTCGAAAATTGCTGGCTTTTGTGAGTTACTTGAGTCTCAAGGAAAGAATAAAAATCAATCTTCCAATTAATTTTGATTTTATACTTTATTTTTAAATTTAATTTGCATTTAAATGAATAAATTACAAATTAAATATAAAAATAAATCAAAAATTCGTGGCATTGGGCTTGGATATTCCTAATTGTATGAGGAATAAGTTTGATGAAGAAAAGCAAGCCCATTTGCAAAAATTTGATTTTTAGAAGTATCTCTCTTTGTGCATTCCTTCAAAATTGCCCAACTTGTGAATGGTGTATCTTGTTCAATTTTCCACATTTTTGAGTGTTCTTGGACTTTTTGGAAAGCTCTAAGAGTCCTCTAACCAACCTTTTTGGTCTCATCTCAATTGGAGTTTCCATGCTCAATGTATCTTCAAAACAAAAAGTTGACTTTTTGTTGACTTTGAAAATGACCTGTAATGTTTTGAGCTATACCTCTCAAATGAAGCATTTTTTGGACATTCTTGTGAGACATAAAATTGTAAAGAATTGAATTTCCTTCAAAACAAGAGGTGGTGGAAAAATTTCTGAGAAAGTATGAAGAAGTTATGATGAGTCAAAGTTCAGTTGACTTTTCACCTAGAAACCCTAATTTGGAAAGTTTGACTTTTGAGCAAATCTTGAGTTTTCTTGATGAATCATGATCAACCCTTGATAAAATGATGAATGTAACTTCAAAATGAGGATGTTGACCAAAAATTATGAAGTTTGACTGTATGTTGACCACAGTTGACTTTTTGTCCAACACAACTGATTTTCAACCATCTGAGCAATTGTTTGAGGAAACTTGACTTGTGAGGCTTGAAACTTGACATGGAGAATCTTTGAAACATATGAGGAGGCATGAAGACCATTGGAGATGTTGGAAGTCCATCTTGATCTGAGGAATACTAAACCCTAGTTTGGGTTGATTGTCTAGGAGAGAGTTTGTCGATCAACTCTTGAGGAACTTGAGTATAGATGTATGAAATCTCTTGAGTAGATGGAGGAAAATTTTGGGTATGACACTTAGCACCGTGTATCCGTGGCCTCCCAATAAACAACTATAAGTCAGAAGATATCCATTACTTGAAAAGTAATGTTGAATAGTTGGGGTCCGAGTACCGGAGGTCGATCTCCCATCGCCATCCCGCGAGATCCATCAAAAGCCTTTACGATCGTAGAACTAGGCTTCATGATTGCCCCTTCTACCGTAGTTGGGCCAGTGTTGTCTTCGGGATCACATTCAAAGCCGAGTCAGATCAACCAAAACTCTAGCAAGAGTCGCTCCACCACAATGTAAATATGGAGAGCCATGTCATGATTACCTCCGCTTGAGGGAGATCCGATCAACGAATGACAAACAATTGCCATCATTTAAACTTGAAATTGCAACATCCAACCTGATTGATCGTGATATCTTCACCACAAATGAGTTGTCAAGGAACTTCAACAAGGCCATCTTGTGGGCTTTGGAACTTTTCAACAAAGACAAGATCGAAATTTTTGCGGGAGTCCGACTAAGCTGATCAACCACCTTATAGTCACTTCTTCTGATGATTTTCAAAGTCTCATCACTTGGCTTAAAAATATCCTCGCTCTTCCGCACTTAGGTCAACAACTCCATCTTTCTTCGAGGAACAACCGCGCCTTCTCCGCACTGCTTGATCGGATCCGGTGGTAAATACGACCACCACGGTTCATGCCACTCATACCAGTGATATTCTCGGTAGTAGACTCTCCCAAAACCATTGGCTTACCATCCACAACGACTTCAGGTTCGTAGTTCCATGGAATGTTTTGTATCTTCATAAGGAATTGGATGGCGGTAAACCATCATTGGTTCTACCGCCGTAACAGGTTCTTCTTCTTGGATAGGGATAGTTGGAGATACATGGAGTCTCCTATTGTTGATGAGAGGGACCACCACATCTACTTCAATTTCAGCATGAGCTCGACTAAATTGAATCAAGTGTTGACACATTAATCCTTGTAGGTACTTCTTGAACTTTGCACAATGTTCTGGATTGTCTTGGCAAATCAAACAGCTATCATGACCTCCTTTCAGTAAGCTGACATTCTTCATCTCCTCAAACACCTTCTTTAAAGACATCTTCAATTGATCCACCTCCATAACCAGACCTCCTTCTTCAACCAATGCATTCACTGGCGGCGACCCATGCCTCGACAATGGATTATTAGCAATGTTGGGGACGTCAGCGAAAGTTAACAGCTTTCGGTCGATAAGTTCCTAGACCTTGCACTTAAAGGCGAAACAGTCTTCTGTGGTATGCCCGGGAGAATTAGCGTGAAAAGCGCATCTAGCATTCTCATTAAACCATGGTTCGGGAGGCCCTGGAATAGGCTTTAATTCCCTCGGCACTACTCTTCCATCTTGAATCAAATACGGTAGTAGACTAGTGTAAGTCATTGGAATATGCTGAATCTCTTCCTTGGTGTACTTGTGATAATGCAAGCTCTTCTGTTGAACCAAACCCTTGTTTGGACCCTTGACTTGTTGTTGTTGTTGGGAAGCTTGATTCTGAGAAACCTGAGTTGAATAAGGCATCGGCATCTGCATGGGTTGCTGATATGGCATACCGAGAAATTGCATAGCGGCCTCATAGGGGTATGACATATACGGGACCCGAATCGAGCAGTCTAGCGGTGGTCTTCCCCTTCCTCTTCCGCTTGATTCATATGCAGCATTGGCTTCGACTTCCTTCCTCTTAAAGCCATTGAACGGCTTCTTTACCGCAGACGGTCCTACATTCCCTCCAAAAATCTTACCGGTCTTCAAACCTTCCTCGATCTTCTCGCCTACCATTACCAGATTGGAGAAATCGGAGAAAATGCTTCCAATTAGTCTTTCATAGTATTGCACAAGCAATGTTCCCATGAACATATCATTTAACTCCCTTTCTGCTAAAGCTGGTTGAACCCTCGAGGCCACTTCCCTCCACCTCTGAGCATACTATTTAAACGATTCCCTTCCTTCCGAGACATGTTCAAGTTGTACGATCAGCCATAATGGTGTTGAAGTGGTACTGCTTGAAGAAAGCATTAGACAGGTCATCCCAAGAGAGGATATTTGAGTTCTCTAGTTGCATGTACCAATCCAAGGATGCCCCTGAGAGACTATCTTGAAAACAATGAATCATTAACTAGTCGTTTTAACATGCGCCGCCATCTTGTGGCAATACATCCTCGATGGGTGTCTGACAACTCATTCCTTATACTTCTCAAAATCAGCTCTTTGAACTTCGTGGAATGATAACATCGGGACAAGACACATGTCCACAAAGACTCATGCCAACAACATTCTTCCTCTCAGCTCCTTTACTTGTTCAGCCTAGCTCTTTGCACATCTTCTCGTGCACCATATCTTAGAAAGGAGTTGATTGCCCATGTGCACCACATTCGATAGAATTGTCGCATGTAATCGCTTTGCCGATCTTCCTCACCTTGAGGAGTCGAGACCAAAGATTCTCCCGCTCATCCTCCTCTTGCCCTTGCTCGTCATTTCCCATAGTCCGGGTAGCAGGCGGAAGCAACATTCCTCGGTTATCGGTTCGTTGAAGAAGTCACCAAGCATCCCATAAAATGGAGGATTAGGTGCTTGTACTCCTGGAAATGGAGCATTGCCAACACCTCGAGGGGTCCTCACATTTCCAGTAACGACGGGAGGAATGGTAGCAGTTGCGTTGTTAGTTGTAGCGGCGGCGGCAGCGGCAGCGACGGTTGCAGCAGCAGTAGCAGCGGCAGTAGCGGCGACGGCGGCTTGCTCTTCCTCTCTTACATGTTGGGCCGTGAGCATATCCATCAGTTGGTCCATCTTGGTCTTCGTGAGTGTCGATGTCGCCTTGCATGGCGTCTGTTCTGCCTGCATCGATCCATTGCTCTTCTTGCTAGCCCCGGTTCAGACGGGTGTCGGGTAGTCACTTGAATCAGGTGAGGCGAGATAAAATGAGTAACCCTTTGGTAACAAGTGCATGATTATGTACGTATGTATGCATGCGAAAAATATATGGATAATTTCTTTTAGTTTCGGGAATTTCTCATAAGTTTGTTAGCGCTAGCAAAATATTCGTAAAAGAATCAACTAGAATCGCACATCAACAAGTTCTTATATAAATCAAAACATCGTGCATGTCTTTGTTTGTGACCAAGTTTCAACAACATAACAAAATACAAATTAGGAACACAAAATATTACAATATCGATTCATAGTTTAATGACATAAAGTAATTCAAATGCTATCCTAATAAAAATCTTTCCCACGACGAGGCTTCAGATCTCTGGTCTCTGCTTTGAACCTGTTCACCACATCCTGGCAAAGGAAGAGAAACTCACTCACAGCCGGGGGCACCTGATTATCTTCGAGATCTTGTAGAGCCGACCTAAGTCTCCAAGGTACATCAACAACCAAGTGGTTACACATGTCCACCATATCACGATATCTCCTATAGAAGTACTCATTCGCTTCTTCTAAAAGGACATGCCTCGTCCTTTTCATCCAAAACCCGATTCAAATTGTGGATCTCATCTATCCACCCTTGACATTGTTCCCCGAGGCCTTCATAAGCATCTATATTGCTATCCTTTTCTCTCTCGCAACTTTCGTGTCTCGAGTCCTTTCAATCAACTCACCAACTCTAATTCCGAGCAATATGAACTTCCTCTTCTCCTGCTATCTCATTGTTCAAAGATTTTGTTAGTTTGTACCAGAGAATCTTCTAGTCTGAAATTCTAGTTTCAAGGCGTGTTCTCAAAGCTTCCTTTCTTCAATAGCCTTTTCTTCATCTCGGTAAGCTTTTCTCTGTCGAAAGCTTCAACTGTCGACGAAGATTTCTTGTCCCGCTCACAACACTCTCCAAGTCTTCAGAATACCTCAGCATACGCTCTTCGTCTTCTTCATTTTTCCTTCTTCTTCCTGCCAACTCCTCTCTTACTTCCTGGAGGTCAGCTTCCAATCTTTCAGCTTTGTACGAAATGCTAGAGTTAACACTTTGTAGCTCCAATATTTCTTCTTCCATTTTTCTAATGATTTCTTGAAGCCTCATGCTTTATTCTATCGGAACATGAGTAACCACAGGTTCTGGATGATTGACAGGCACCTCCACACAATAAGGTAACTTGATTTCTTTTACTCGCTCACGACCCATCGACGGTAGGATCGTCCATCAATACCACCCTTTGATCAATCCTCTACTCTCTATAAATTTGATTCCAAGCTCTTCGGATCTTCCTTACCTCATTACGATCTTTTTGGCCAAATTCATGTATAATGAAGCTTCCCAAGTGCTCAGCCTCGGTTCGCTTTTCCATTGATACCCCAACTATCTCGCTGCAATCTTGGATTATAGTTGATACAGCCCACGCACTCCAATCAAAGGAACATTGGAGTAACCTCCACAATGTGTGATAATATCAACGAATCCCTAACTTGGAGAATGCCACAAAACACCATCAAGAATGAGTGAAGCCATCTTTGAGGCCATGTCAACCCTCTCAAAATCTTTTCCCACGGCCCATTCTGGGGTATATGAGATTTCAACCATAAATACAACAATGGAGAACAACACAAAACCACACCCCGTTTCTTCAGGTACCTCTCATGGAGATGATAAATAACATCAGCCAATAAAGCAGGAATAGGATTCCCTGACATGAATATGCTGATAGCAGAAGTACTCACGTAATCACTTTCATTGGTTGGAAACATGACTACATCAAGATGAGCAAAGCTAAGATGGAACCTGAAAGGTGCCAATCTTCTTGCATTCTCAAGTTTGATAACTTATCTTCTAAATTCTATCTGAGAATGCCTTTACCCGTAACCCATGGTGCCACCTCCCTGACAAGAAGAGACAAAGCGGCAGCCACTTCAGCCTTATTCAAATCCTCCCCTATATTGACGAAAGGGATATCATTGTTCAAAGGCCAATTAAGAATTCTTTCAAACTCTTCAATAGTAGGAACAAGCTGGAAATCCCGGAACGTAAAACATCGAAGAGGTGGATCATAATATTTTGCCAGAGTAACCAAAACTTCTGTGTTGACGTTGGTAGTTAACAAATCCAAAATATTCCCAAATCTCTTTCCGAAGTAAGCCCTACTGACAGGTGGAATCTTGTCGCTCATAGTCACCAACTTTCCAATCTTCAACTCTTTGAACTTGAGATGAGGAACGCTCTTCATTGTTGGGTCCATTCTTCTTTGCTTATCGCACAATCAACTTATGCTAAATCAACTTATGCGAATGCATGCAATGTATGATGAAGAAATGGATAGAACCGGTTCACAAGGTAAGTGGGTCATGGCTTCGACGTCTACCCAACGAAAACCCCACACATGGTTGGTTCTAAATTTTTTTTGCTAAATGTCTCTTGGAGTCTCAGATCCCCTTTGAACAAACATTATCATCACGCGAACGGCCTACGGGGTGATAATATTTCCAAAAGTATACTCCAAGAAACGACTCTTAAAGGGATACTCAAAATCCTTTATTTTTAAGCGGTCGGTCTCGGTTTGGATACCTTAAAGAACAACATAGAGTTATAGGCCATCTGTCCGGAAATTGATGTCCGCACTATCGCAAGGGCAAAACTTCCTTAAAACAACCAACTCTAAGTCGGAGTCTTCGCTTCGATCCACAAGACATTGGAGTCAGGGGGACCTAGGCTACGCAACCCCTCAATCCTAAATGTTACCTAGAAGCCTGGGTAGTGGGCTTATCTATGAATCAACACCCATAAATTCCCAACACAATAATATATCAACAAAATAATATATATAAAGCGTAAAGAGAATAATAAGAGATAAACAATAAATAAGCACAAAGAAAGAAAACACACAAACATGCTAAGAACTAAACTAGGTTGACTCGCTTAGTCAAAAATCAATTTTAAAATTGTCCGTAGTGAAGTCGCCAATCAAGCAACTCGATTTTGAAAATCATTTAAATTTACTTAAAACTAGTGAAATCGCCACCTAATTTTATTTGTTCCAAAAGGAACGGGAAAATATAGATAAAACCCCACAAATACGGATAAGGCGGTCTACGACCAAAAATATGGAATCGGGAGTCGGTTATGTAAGGGGAAGGTATTAACACCCCTTACGTCCATCGTACTCGATGAGACCCATTTAGCTCTAAGTGTTTGTGTGTGTTTATTGCTGTTATGAATACCAAAAGAAAAGGATTTGTTTATTATGATTTTGAGTTTTTCTCATTCTACTACAATGGTTTTCTTTCCCATTTCAATACTCTTAATTTCTACAAGCTAGCACCTAATACACCCACAAACCATACTCCTAATCCAACTTTTCTAAACCATTCCAACAATCAACCAACAAAACCCTATAAATCCACTATCAATTTTACCCCCAAATCCAAAATATATCTATCAAAACCTAACAATATGAGATGGAGAATCAAACCCTTACCTCTAGTGCTTGGATGATTCAAGATGATTCTACAACCCCAACCTCAAGCTTCCTCTCTTGCTCTCTTGCTCTTCTTCTTCTTCTTTCCAAAACCCTCTCTTTTTCTCTCTAAGACCAAGTTTGGTTTTATGTGAGGAAAGTAGAAAGAAAACAACGAGAAGTGATTTTTATGAATGGAAGGAAAGTGAGGAAAATGGTTTTATAATGGTATTTTTACTAGTAAGTCAAGGGTGAAAACCCAATTCTAACAAAATGCTCCCCACACCCCTATCTAATTATATCATTAATTCAAATAATTTTGGGGAATTGAATATCGGGTCCGAATAATATTTTACCGAATCGAACGGAATAAAAGCCGGACCGAACAAAACGTCGCCAAATATATTATCATATATATCGATTAATATATTTAATCTCGTCGCAAAATAAATATTGATCTGTAACTCAAAAATATTAATATAATATAATATTAATTAAAACAGGGCGTTACAACTCTCCCCCACTTATAAACTTTTCGTCCTCGAAATTTCGACCAAAACGAAACAAATCGGGACATGGTTACGCATTCGTCCACTCAATCCTCGCATCAATTAAACAACATACAAAATACACCAAATACAAGGGAATTTCCCTAATTACATCGTCCCTTCAAGAACAACCATGCCGAGATGCAAAGCCCATACAATACACTCGACAACCAACTAACACCCAACAACTAAACAAGTCACAGACACACCGGTTCGCTCGAGAACTAAACAAACAAGATCGATACCATCCTAACGCCTCAACCATAGAATTAGTCACACACTCGAACCGACGCCTTGGAAATGAGTCACCAACGATAGGAACATAAAGTCCTATGACACAACACCGACACCATCGCTAAAACGAAACAACAAAATGGTTATACAAACCAAAACCAAACAATCGTAAAAGGATAAAACCACGCTGTTACGCAAACGCCGAAAGAGATGCCTTCAATTACGCATAAGCACGAACTTAAGAATTACACTTGCGCTATCGCTTTCATTCCAAAATCACAAGGTCACATCATCATTGTAGATTACCAACGCATAACCCTTGAACCATAACAAGTTTCACAAACAAACAGAATCAGATACACCACTCATTCTAGGGCTTATATCGACGACTTGCGACTATAACTCTCTAGTCCAATCCAACAACCGCTTACTCGCTAAAACTCAATGCTCGATATCTAAACCGTGTTGCGCCACTTTTATGCATAAGATGCCAACCCGAAACAACTTGGTTAATCCACGCTTCACAATCACCCAAAATGGATACGCTCAAAGCGTACACTCATCCGCACACATAATAACATTAGTCTCATCAACTCGAAAAATCACTCTTTCACTCTCGATTGATCAACGTCCATTGATCCTCTAAAATACATGACATAGTTTGACCTTTTCAAATACTGTCCAAATATTTCACTTGTGAAACTTTGACGTATACACCTGACTTCAACGAAGTCTTCCCTTATAACAATTCAATTCCCAAAGTTGAATTAAGTAATCACCATCCTCGCATCGTCAACGATCAATACACCGTTTCTTATTCAAACATCTTTCATAACTTTCAATCTTCCAAAGTGGTAATTCAAACCAAAACACTCTCTCAAGAACTCTACTCATCAACTTCGTCTCATACTCCTGAAATTACAACACAGGTCAGACTTAGAACCATAACATCAATTTCTATGGAATCCAATCATGAACACCGTCGCACCGACTTAAGTCACAATAGAACACCTTCCTCTATAAAACATCGATCATCTTTAAGTACCCATGGTTACCAAACCATCACCAAATTCCTTACCGTCAAGACTTATTTTTAGTCGTAATCTAATAATCCACCGCGACCATTAGTATCGCATTTAAATCCATATGTTAGTAGTGAAAAATCCTTAATAACCTTCCGAGCTTAATCTCAACAAGCGCCCAAAACAAATATGCAACATTCTTCAAAATAATAAAATCCCAAATCGATATTCTGGGTTAACCGCGATATCAACATAATAAACTCAACGATGCATAAGTCTCTTTATAGATCACACTTCTAACTTTGAATTGTCTTCAACAATTCCAATCTTCTCGCTAACATCTGCACCTTTAATATTTCAAATGCTCACAACCGCATCAAACTCTAACTCCCGTGTCCGACAATTTTCCTTAAGAGAATCAAATCGTTCCAAGGTAGTAATACACTTTTCCAACTCTATGTCGAAATACATCTTAAGTCCAAACGAAATATCACAATACGCGACAAGGTTCTCCAAGACCAACCAAGACCAAAATCAAAGCATTCGCTAAATGTTTCACTGGCTCAAACGAATTCTTCCCATTGGAAGTCAAAATAGCGACTCAACAATCTCGAGTCAAAGTACCCACGATCAATACCAACTTATAAAACCATCTTCCATCAAAGTCACAAAGCTAACCATCCAAAACAAAAGAACTTCTAAGCTCAAATAACTCCTTGAAGTCTTTGCAAGATACAAAATAAATCCTCATGAACTCCATAATATCACCGCCTAAGTCGCTACTTAAGGCACTTGCGCCCAACAGTTCAAAACTCTATCTTTAGAATACCGACATGCATTAGTCTAACTTCATTACTAATAACGAACGCCTCGGATGCCACAATTTCCTTGACTTGATGTGAACCAATTAATATCCATGAACACGAAATAACTCTCATACCTACTCATGAGAGTAATGTCCGAACATCCCAAAATCATACCGACGATCACACTAATGACATCAACAATTACTCGCTAGGACCATACACTATCTTGAAAAGCATTTCGGACATCTTTAACCCTCACACTAACCCATAGGCAGCCGACTTCACATCGATCTCAATAAACACATAAACCCAAATGACCGATCAATCCAACATCACCCTGAAGTAGATACTTGTCCTCAACATCCACTTTGTTACCGTCTAAAATGACACACCAACTTGCGACCTTCGCTCCTTCTTGAACAACACAACTAGGGCACCCACCACACCCACTCGAATAAACAAACTCGCTCAAACCAATCCTCAAGTTGACTCTTCAACTCTAACTCAAGCAAACATCCCTTAAGGATACTTCAATCACAACTAATTCCAAACTAAATCCATCAAAACTTCACTTCGCACCATCGCGTAATTCACCATATCTCCATAAAAGGCCTCGTAAGAATCACAACAAGAAGCTCGCTTGCCAAAATCTTGTTTCTCACCAAAATCCAAATTTGCTCATAACTCAAGTAACCATGCACCACCTTGAGCCAACACATCCGCTTCATACACTATTGTCGGCAAGACAAGTTTATTCCAACCAACACAATTCCCAACTACTATCAACAAGAGATTAAGGTGATCAGTTCCTCAATTTGTCAATAGACAATCGACAATCATGATGGTGACATAAACCATCTTTACCCAACTACAATAGCTTTTAACTTACACTTCGTTACCGCGTAACATCGCTGAGTCTCCATCCTAAGCCACAAGCGCCACCAAGAAGTAAACTTCTCCCCACTTGTTTCAAACTCGTCTCAGCACAAACAAATAGAAACAAGGTACCGACAGTGTTTCACACATGTCACATACAAAAGGGTTAAACACATTAACAACCTCGGCCGATGACCGAATTCGCTCCGATACCACTAATGTAACACCCCAATAATACCCAAGTTTTTAAATATAAAAATCAGAGTAAATTAAAATTTCATAAATTCAATACTGAGGCATCACACCTTCAAAAACAACTCACTTTAAACAATTTTCTTTAAAGTATAAATCTCGGATACATAGCCTCGTCGGAAAACATAAATTGATTCATAAACATCAAAACATCTTCTTTATTAAACTTCCTTAATAAATCATATTTTCATAAAGTATGATTCTTATACATAGAGGAATAACACCAATAGAACAACAACAAGACAACATAAATATTCCCCCAGAGTGCTACGATCGAGCGACACCGACTGACTAATAGCAGCTATGAACTTGGCTCATAACCGCGTTACCAATATAAAGGTAACGGCGAAACAAGTAAAGAGTGAGATACTCCAAAACATATAATTAAAGGCATGATAAAATATATATTGTTTTGGAATTGTAAAGGATATAAGTTAATAAGTGCATTCCAACACATATCCAAACCTCACTTACTTCGATCGTCATTCTAATGTGTATAATCTACACTATATTGCCATACCTCATCGGCATACTTCATCGCAACAACACATAAACCTCCATCGCCACGAAATCATCACAAGTTAATACGTCACTAACCAACACGACAATTATAAACAACAGCATCAAACAATACTAATAACTTAAGCATCATAAATGAAATCATCACAAATTGGCTAAAGCCCATCGTCGTTTTTGGCATAAAAGCCCATCGTCACAAAACATCATCACATCATATTTACATTAAGCATTTCATCAAAGTTAAATCATCGCAAAACTCATTATTTATACTCATCACCTAGTTATCATGAAACTATCAAGTTATATTCATTTCATGTTCATCACAAAGATCATCACCAAACAAAGCATCATAAATCATCGCAATTCAACATCATTCATCAATTAAAACCCAATGCCAAACAACTCAAACATAAACATAACCGACTCCATGAGACACGACTATGTTATGCATATGGTACCCATCGCTTTGTCCATAATTAGGAACACTTGGCATAAAAGCCTCGCCGCTAGCATAAAAGCCTCGCCGCTGATAAAAGCCCATCGTCATCAATGCAATGTATGTGACTCGACAATAAAACAACACAACACAAAAACACCATCATCGCTCATCAAAATTGGCATAAAGCCCACATCGCCATAATTTATCCAAAACAAGATAAATATATCATCACCTCATATTTGCATTATGCAAAACATCACTAAACAATTCATCATCGTCAAAAGTCATGCATTCATCAATCGAAAGCATTTATCAACAACATCAATATAATCGTTCACATCATCATGTGCAAAGACATATATTATTTCATCACAAATCATCGAGTATTCATTAATTAATACGTCGTCGCAAACATTATGTTTAATCACACTACATCACCAATTTACTCACTAAATTCCAAAAACGGAAAAATGGTCAAACATCTATAATCGTCGCGAAAGCCATTCCTAATAACCGGCATTAATCAAAATCATCAACATCGTAATCGGATTGTCCATACGTGCCTTAAATCCACTAAATCGCAATCCGATTCAATTTAACCGTAAATTGGCCTATTTCGGGTCATCTCGTAAAAACTCGTAATTTCTAAAAACTAACCTCACCACTATGTTCTACACGTCAAACTTAGCTAGCACGTCAATTTTCGTTGAATCGGAGCAACTTGCTCCGTCGTCGAATTTACCGAAATCGGAACATAATCGGGCAAAAGAAGTGCAAAAATCAGAATATGGGAGGCTACAGATACATCAACACGCGCCCCCGTGTGAATCAACATGGCCGTGTTGAAAAGCCCCTAGAAACGCAAAAAAAAAAAAAAACTCAGAGAATCAACAAGGGCACCCGTGTAAATCAAAACGGCCCGTGTTGATGGACCTGACATCAATTCTTCCTATTTAAGAGATCAACACGGGCACCCGTGTGAATCAACAGGGCCCGTGTTGATTGACCTGCGTGAAAACTCCATTTTTTTTGAGTTTTTCTCATTCTACTACCATGGTTTTCTTTCCCATTTCAATACTCTTAATTTCTACAAGCTTGCACCTAATACACCCACAAAGCATACTCCTAATCCAACTTTTCTAAACCATTCCAACAATCAACCAACAAAACCCTATAAATCCACTATCAATTTTACCCCCAAATCCAAAATATATCTATCAAAACCTAACAATATGAGATGGAGAATCAAACCCTTACCTCTAGTGCTTGGATGATTCAAGATGATTCTACAACCCCAACCTCAAGCTTCCTCTCTTGCTCTCTTGCTCTTCTTCTTCTTCTTTCCAAAACCCTCTCTTTTTCTCTCTAAGACCAAGTTTGGTTTTATGTGAGGAAAGTAGAAAGAAAACAAAGAGAAGTGATTCTTAAGAATGGAAGGAAAGTGAGGAAAATGGTTTTATAATGGTATTTTCCTTACTAGTAAGCCAAGGGTGAAAACCCAATTCTAACAAAATGCTTCCCACACCCCTATCTAATTATATCAATCATTCAAATAATTTCGGGGAATTAAATATCGGGTCCGACTAATATTTTACCGAAACGAATCGGAATAAAAGTCGGACCGAATAAAACGCCGCCAAATATATTATCATATATATCGATTAATATATTTCATCTCATCGCAAAATAAATATTGATCGGTAACTCGAAAATATTAATATAATATAATATTAATTAAAACAACATGATGCACAAGTTATACCTCCACTAAGTGAGCAAGAGATGACCAAATTTTTCTTGAAGACTTTGGTTCGTTCTATTACCGAAAGATGGTGGCCATCGCACCTAAAGATTTTGGTCGAAATGGTGAGCATGGGAGTCTATCCGAGATGGACGATTGTCGAAAGAAGAAGGATCGAGGGGATAAGAAGTCATCTTTGATTCTCCAAAAGAAATAAGAAGTTAATTCATTGTCCAGAAAGGAGAACCGACCTCCTAACAAACGCCCTCGTAACCAACAAGTTGTTGTTGTTACCCTATTGTTGCTATAACTCCAACTACTATCCCTTACAAAAATAATGTCAAGAGGGCAAGGCCCAAAGATAGAACCGCTTGATCCGATTCTCGATGACTTATGCAAAGTTGTATCCATCATTGATTTAGAGTCACTTGGTGCAACCAATGGCACCTCCAAATTGCTCAAAATCCTTTTCCTTGGTATTACAAAGTCGATCGACTTGTGCGCACTCACCAAGGAGCTCCAGGCACAATATTGAGAATTGTTATTCATTGAAGTCAAGTGCAAAAGATGGTCGATCCGATTTGTTGTCTTTCAAGGACATGGGTACTATGTGCAAGGAATCGCCCAAACATGGAAATGTTTTGAATATGATTAACGAAGAAATCAGGGTTTATGATGTGAATTAGATCATTGGAGATCTTGTGAAGATGCATGTTTCTCTCTGTAAAGTTTGTTATTGCACTCATGATCATGTTGATTGTAATGTGTGCAGCGAGGATACTCGTGGTTGTGATAAGATAAAGAGTGATCTTCAAGATAAGATGGACAGAACCTTATTTGGGTTATCAGGTTGAAGGATGAGCCTGAAGTTGAAGTGAATGTTGTCTATGGTACTTCTAGAGAAGTTCAAATCTATGACGTGAACGAGACTAATGCTAATTTAGTGAATTTGCACGCCGAGTTCAATTTCATATAAGGGCAAGAGGTGCACCAATATAATGAATGCTGTGATGTAATGATTATCGTGGTTGTGATTTCGTGAAAAGAGACATTTAGCGTATTTTAGACGAGGGCATTATTCAGATTATAGTAAGCAGGGTTGGTTTCAACAATGGAGTCAATATGATTGAAGGATCATTTGATGAATCTGATGATGAATACATTTTTGCTGATGAGATTTCACCGCTGATGAGTCTGGTGAAGAAGCGATGTAAACGCCATTGTGCCATATTTTGATATTCCCACCATGTGGAAGTGACCTATTACAAGAAGCCTCCAGCTACTCATTTGATTATTATCTTACGACTGCCCCCTATAGTTCCAACAAGGTTGTTCTATACAAGTACAATTCCACCATTCTAGAAGGAGATGTTGAGGTTCCAATTCAATCGCTACCTCATGTAGGAAATATTACGATGCTAGTCGAATGACTAGAAGTGGTCGGTATTTGCTCCTATATTTCCAAAGATGTTTCATGAGTCAATGCCATTGTTAAAGATAGACCGTAGTAGAAAGGCCCAACTTTGTGACGATGGAACCAAAGTTGTAATTGGACTACTATTGACATCCCCACTTGCATTCACATGTCTAAGTAATTCACTTTGCTTGTTTAAATTTTCAATAATGATCCTTTCACCGCCCAAGGTGAAAGTGATGTTGTAAGGGAAAATATGTTTGTTTTGAAATTTAAGATCATTAATAAAAGTTTTTTTCATTCCAAATTGTTTCTTTTATTTTCTAATATTTTTCTTGAAAAATGGTAATCAGAAAAAACCTTTCACAAAAAAAAAATTTGAATTGAATCTGCATAATCACTTGTCACATGTGTCAATTTCTAAAATCTATCATAAACATATGTGCGTATTAATTCATAAAACTGTTGAAAACAATGAGCTTGCGCCTCTTCCAACTTTGAACCCCAGTATATGTAGCCTAAGAAGAGGAATTTAATGAGATCCTCAAGATGTTGCTGAGCGAGAAAAAACACCATTCATACGCATAGCCGCTGGAAGTCATTAACTTGGGTTCTAAGGAAGATGTGAAAGATGTCAAGGTTGGAGCATTTCTACATCCTTGGTAAAGATCCATTTGATTGAAATGTTGAAAGATTATGTGGATATCTTTGCTCGGTCGTATCAAGATATGCCAGGGTTAGATACTGATATTGTCGAGCATTATTTACCATTAAAGCCTCGAGTGCCCACCAATCAAGGTTAGAAGAACCCATCCCGATATGGCGATAAAGATTAAGGAGGTAGTTTTAAAGCGATTGATGCAAGTTTCCTTTGACGCCACCTATCCTCGGATTGTTAAAATTGTGCCAGTACCAAAGAAGGATGGAAAAGTTCGCATGTGTGTTGATTACCGAGATCTGAACAAGGCTAGTCCGAAAGATGATTTTACTTTGCCAAACATTGATACATTAGTGAACAGAACTGCAAAATGCAAAGTGTTCTCGTTCATGGATGGATTTTCCTGATACAATCATATTAAGATGGCTCCTGAGGATATGGAAAACACAACCTTTATCACACCCTAGGGAACATTCTATTACAGAGTGATGCCTTCGGTTGAAGCACGCATTTAACTGCAGGGCCATGAAGACCCTATTCCATGATATGATGCATAAGGAAATTGAAGTATATGTTTATGATATGATTGCCAAGTCCCAAACCGAGAAGATCATTTGGAATATATTTTGAAAATGTTTCAGCTCTTGAGGAAGTATCACCCATTTGAATCATAATAAATGTACATCTAGTGTCTAGTCTAGAAAATCAATGGGTTTCGTGTCATCCAAAAAGGAATTGTAGTTGATCCGATAAAGTTAGGCAATTCAAGAGATGTCGCACCAAGATCATGTCGGCACCAAGATCTCAAAATCAAGTCATAGGTTTCCACATTTGAATTACATTTCCATATTCATTTCCCATATGACTCAAACTTGTGAACCAATATTCAAGCCGCTAAAAAGATCAAGTTTATGTATGGACAAATAATTGCCAAAGGAATTTGAAAGCATCAAAGGGTATTTGTTGAACCTCCTATCCCGCCTCCCTCTCGTTGAAGGAAGACCATTGGTTCTATATCTAACCGTGTTAGAAAGCTCCATGGGTTGTATTTTGGACAAGACGAAAAAGGAAGGAAAGAATATGCCATTAATTACCTCGAGCAAGAAGTTCACCGAATCGTGAATCCCTATATTCTATGTGGAGAAGACTTGTTGTGCTTTAGCCTGGTCACAAGCATCTACAACAATATATGTTGAATTATACTACTTGGTTAATCTCTCGAATGGATTCGATCAAGTACATCTTTCAAAAGCCCGCTTTATAAAGAATTGCTCGTCGACAAATGTTGTTATCTCAATATGATATTGAATACCGCACCTAGAAGGCTATTAAAAGTAGTAACGCGTAATACCGCCTCATCATTCGATTGAGGATAATCAATCCGCTGGATTTGATTTTCCCGCGAAGACGTGATGTATTTAAATGAAAGATTGTGATGAACCTTTACCAAGAAGGTCCGATCCGTAATCCTCGATGGGAATGGTGTTTGATGGAGTCAGGAATGTCAGGAAAAGGATTCGGTTTGTGATCATCACTCCTCAAGGATCTCCACATTCCTTTCAAGAAGATTGATGTTTGATTGTACAAATATCATTGTGGAATATGAAGTGTATCATGGGTCTTGAAGAAGCCATCGACCTCGTAATCAAAATTTTGATGTGTATCGTGATTCGCCTTTTAGTCATAAATTAGATTAAAGGAGATTGGGAGACCTGGCCACCCGCTTAATCCTCATAAAGATTATGCAAGAGGTTGTTGACTTTCTTCAATAAAGTATAGCTCCACCATACTCCCCGAGATGAAAAATCATATCAAGATGCTTTTGGCAACTTTGTCTTCTATATACAAAG
>CM038793.1:165879248-166064574 GCA_021764765.1 Vicia sativa | reverse complement strand
CACGATGTAGCCTCCGAATACATGATCTTGACCTCGATTGTCTCGAAAAATGATGATAGTCCCTCACGAATGTGCTAGGATACTTCTACACATTTCTATGACCATCCGATGTCCCTTGATGTCGCTTACATCCAATGAATGGAGCTACCTACTAACTAATGGTATGGCTATGCTATTACTAAAGGCAAAAGAAATGCAACGACCAAATTAAGTAGGTAATAAGTCTGGTTGCTCGCTCTATCAAATGCTTTTCACACCACACACTTTCAAAGTTCAAACTCTTTCCAAAAAGCGAAACATTAGAACACTTTGTATACACTCCATGAGTCATTACAAAGTCAAGCGAAATACCTTTTCAAACATTTTTTGTCAAACACGAAAGCAATTTTAAAAGTGATCTAGAGCAAGTAGATAACTCGGATGGAAAGGTGCTAATACTTCCTTTTCATAACCATTCTCTGACAGACGACGAATCTATGAAGGTCTTTTACACATTGCTTTTACCTTCCATAGTGGATAAAAATAAAAGTCGGTGGCGACTCTTGCTATCATTTGGATACAAAATCCTACAAGTCGGTTCAGTATTACATCATCTACAGTCATTCCGATATCTCGAGATGGAAGGTGAATTCTTGAGACTCCACATAGCTTTGAAGCAGTTCCAAGAGCCATGCTGGTGACTCTCTGTCATTCCAGAGTTACACAGCCCCATAGGATGGCCTCCTTGAAAGATGCTCAATGCCCAGTTGAAGAAGGAGGTAGTACTGTTAGGTCAACTCCTAATCTTCCTTTCAAACCAAGGCTGGTTTAGGCTTCACCATCAAAGGTCGAGAAGATGATACGCGTGAGCGTGTGGCCAACTTCTACTCATCGCGAGAATGGAATCCATGCTATAGAAGACAACAACAACGACTTGACATCAACAAATGGATCTTCCTAACTCCGACAACGGACTCGGTAATTGGAAGGCGAAGGCGTCATACCAATCTCCTGAGCGGAGTAATTGCTTTTTGTTTGTTTTGCTTTCGTTTTCTATACTTTGAACAATAAAATTTAAAGCCTAGTGCCTTGCCGGAGCATCATGGCTCGTTGTGAGGTTATTATCACATCATTTGCATATTTTCATTCAATAAAATCGTTGGTTTTGCATTGATTGTTTGTTTCTTTTACTTTATCACCTTCAAAAGCTATGTGTTCTTACACACCCATGTGATACTGCGAGAATCACTCCGAATCTTGTTGATAACGACTATGCTATTGCTAAGTATGACTTGATAATCCGATCTACCTAGCCGAAGGCGAAGGTGAGGAAGATTGTGGAGTGCCGGAGTACTTGCAGTTCTACTGGCGAGTTAGTTATACAACCACATGAAGAGTTAGTTGAGGTTGTGAATCTAAGTCTTGATGAGGCAGAAAAGAGATCAAGATAGTAAGCGGGTCTTGAGAGCGATGTCAAGAGATTGGTTCAGATACTGACGAGACTATATCGAGGTCTTTGCTTGGTCATACGAAGATATGCGGTATACATTGACATTGTGGTACAGGTTTACCAACAAAAGAGGTTTTCTCCCGGTAAAGCAGAAGGTTAAATACATCGTCCTATGATGTCGGAGAAAATCAAAGCTGAGAAGTTATAAGCGAGTTCAATGCGGTTTCCTAGTTGTTACTTCTTATCCGCGGTGGGTTTCAAGCGTGGTACTCGTACCTAAGAAGGATGGCAGGTACAAATGTGTGTGGATTCTGATTTGAACAAAGCGAGTCAGAAAGGCGATTTCCACTTTCTCATATTGATGTTACGGTTGACAACCCGCTCAACATAAGTCTTCTCCTTCATGGATGGTTTCTCGGTTACAATCAGATCAAAATGGCTCCCGAAGACATGGAAGAAGACTACTTTTGTTACACAATGGGGCACTTTTTTACAAAGGTCAGTATCGTTCGGTGCAGCGAGCAGGCGCCACTGTCAGCGTGCTATGGTGGCATTATTTCATGACATGATTCGTCACGAGATAAAGGTCTCGTTGGCGACATGATGCTCGATCTGGTGAACAAGAACATCTCGATCATTTGCGGAAGCGTTTGATGGGCGAAGAAGTGGGACTAAACTCAATCTAACAAGTGCACCTTTGAGTCGGATCCATTAAGCTCCAGGGTTTGTTGTTAGTGGTAAAGGTATTGAAGTTGACCCGCCAAGGTTAAAGCTATTCAAGAAATGCCGACTCCACGCAGGAAGGGAAGTCGGAGGTATCTTTGGACGTTTGAATTACATTCGATTCATTGCACATCTAAGCGCTACTTGTGAGTCAATATTCAAGTTACTAAAGAAAGATCAAGTAGTGGAATGGGCGAAGATTTCGGATCGCTTTCGACAAAATCAAGGAGTACCTATAGAATCCTCCTATCACGATACCGCACTTGGTGAAAGACCTCTTATCATGTACTTGGCGGTGTTAGAAACTCAATGGGGTGTGTTTGTGGCAACATGGCCAGTGCAGTCGAAAAGGTATGCAATATACTACCTTAGCAAAAGTTTACCGTTGTGAAACAAGATACTCATTTCGAGAAAACTTGCAGGCGCTTTAACAGGCTTCATGCACTAAGATAATATATGTTGACTTACACTACCTTGTTGATCTCAAGATGGATCCGATAAAATACATATTTGAAAACTAGCTCTCGGGAAGAATAGCAAGATGGCAATGATCTTGACCGTCGACATCCGTATAATTTTCGACAATCAAAAAGGAAGTATAGTAGTGATCATTTGGCTCATCAAGCCGTAGATGACTATCCGGTCTATGTAGTTCGATTTTCGAGACGAAGATGTTTTACTAATTCTTGATTGTGAAGAACCGGGACCAGACGAAGGATTTGAACAAGGATCCGATGGACCATGGTCTTTGATAGGCGTCAACCTTGCTTGCAATAGCATTGGCGCCATCATTACATCTCCTAGAACGGACACCGCCTTTCACCGATTATGTTTTGCACTACTGACATGGCCGAATCTGAACCGTGCATCATGGGTATTAAGCTGCTATTGACAAGAATCAAGTTCTTGCAAGTGTATGGAGACTCGGCTTTAGTGATCGATCGATTAAAGGCGAATGGGATGAAGCATCGAAATCTTATATCGAGGCATGTTAAAGCTTGATCCCTACTTGAAGAGATTGCAATCATTCCACGAGAGAATCGGTTGGCGAGACGCATTAGCTACTATGTCGTCTATGTTCGAGGATTAGATGGGACAACGAGGCTCCCAGGATCATCATCGAAAAGTTGGCAGAACGGTAATATGGTGACGTCACGAGAAACCTTGGTTCTCACAGTGAAGAGGTATCTTGAGGCTCGAGGATATCCCGGGGGCATCATCGATAAGAAGTTCTTGAGAAGATTTGTCAAATTCTTCCTCGTACGACATCTTATACAAGCATAATCACGACTTGTGTTTACTCCATGTGTGGACAAAAATAGCTGCGTATTATGGAAGAGAGTTACGAAGCGTTTGGTACCTCTAGTGGACATCAGATGGCTAAGAAGATTCTAAGGGCAGGTTACTATTGGTCCACCATGGAAGGCGGTTATCCATTGTACTCGATCTTGTCACAAATGCGGATATATGCAGAGACAGTACCGTACCTCTAATAGTTGATATTTTATGCTCGCTTGGCCTTTACAATGTGGGGCATTGACATGATCGGAGAAATCAAACCCACAGCTTCCAACGGACATCGTTTCATCCTTGTGGCAATTGACTATTTCACCAAGTGGGTAGGCGACCTCGTTAGCATCTGTTACCAAGAATGTTGTGGCTCGGTTCATCAGCATAATCTTATCTGTCGGTATGGCACTCCGAAAGGATTATCATAGATAATGGTTTATAATCTCAACAACAAATGATCACCAAACTACGCATGCGGTTTAAGATCAAGCATCACAACTCTTCTCCATATCGGCCTAAGATGAATAATGTGATGGAAGCCGCCAATAAGAATATTAAGAAGATCATACAAAGATGGCGGTGACTTACAAAGTTGGAGATATGTTGCTTTCTTCATGGTTATCCTTTCTGATATGAACATCAGCAGGGCAACCCTTCTCTCTTGTATATATGGTATGGAGGCGGTCACACCTGATCGAGTTCGGATACCCTCGACTAGAGTCCTCGGGGCCTTGAGATCTAGAGTGAAAGCGATTGGATCAGACTCTCCTTGACGGATCAACTTGATTGTGACGGCTCGCATCCATACGCCGCAGACGGATCTATCGAGCGAATGATCGGGCATTTAACAAGAAAGTCAAGCACCGAGTTTACCAAGTCGGTGATCAGTAGTCAAGCATTATTCTTCCACAAGGTGATCCCGGAAATGGACTCCCACCTACGAGGGACCGTTTGTAGTCAAAATAGTATTTTCCGGTAGACTATGATACTAGCAACATGGATGGCGAAGACTTCCACATACATGAACGCGAGCATAGTCAAAAATACTACGCATAAAGAGACCCGCTGGGTCGGTGACCTAGAGCAAAATAAGGGCATCTGGCGAACCAAAGGTTGGGCAAAGAAGTTAAGGATATATACAAACATGTACGTGAAGTCAAAAACACCAAAGCGGCTTGGGAAAAAGGGTATCGGTGGTGAAAACACGAAAGGGCCTAGGCAAAAGTTAGGGTTTAAGCATACACTATGTCTCGTCCGGATCACTTGCCCACAGACTACTACTATAAATTCAAAGATTCAAATGGCGAAAATCAATTCACTCCTTTCTCTTGTGATAGGAGATGAGATAAAATATATGAGTACTAGCATAGTTGAAACTCGGCAGAGATTGTTTACACATAGCTTTTTACTTTCTTGTGTACAAACTACTTGGCCATCGCCACATTTTCAAATTAATGAAGTTCTTTCTCTTTACAATTTCCACTATTGTTGTTTGCATAAAGTCCAGCGTTTGCTTTGAATGAATATATGCATCGACAATAAATATCTTACAAACATGCGAAAGTAAGCGAACAAGGATAATTACTACGGGCTCTAGGAATTGAGATGATGGCGAAGGTCACAAAACGATCCCAATAAATACGGTCCCCGCAGAGAGGCATCGCTCACGCAAATCTTTCCAATGATGCAATTTCATCACCCTAGTTCCAACGCCGTTAGTCCACGGCGATCCTTGACTTAGCCTGATTACATCAACCTCGGCGGTAGGCATTTCCAACGAGGTATTTATCCCCGGTGAAATATCTCTCACAATTATTACTTCCTCGTGGTAATATCGGACTCGAAACTTGGTGGGATAGTGCGCCGGAGGAAGCCTACATCTTTATTTCTAGGCGAAGGTTTCAATGGGCTCCGGATCCTTCTAGCAGGTCCCCAACAACAATCAAATACTCTCCAACAAGATCTGCAGCGCGACCCAGTGCTTCCAGTTCTCATTTCCCCAGCGGGGGTCTCGCACAAGATCCTCGGTGAGTGTACCTCTTGGTCTTTCTTGATCCTGTGACATAGATATCTCGGCTCGAAACTTGGTGGATAGTGCATCGGAGGAATCGGGGATATCTTTCTTCTATTTCAAAGCGGGGTTTTCATCGGTTTTAGTCCCCAAACAGAAGCTAGAAATCCCAAGCGAGCGTCACATCTTCTTCAAGATGGATATGTTTTCAAATACCATAACATCTATCATCCATACATAAAAATCATAACATCGCATATAATATTCCTTACGTTATCATGCATCATAATGCATAAGTCTAACTATATCTGTCAAAATCTCTTGTTTTTTCTCCCAATGATGGAAATCAACTCAAGCAAGGTCAAAGATTAATACACTGCAAGGCGAAACCAATACGGCAGCTATAACAACAAGTCCGGGATTAATCGTGAAACAAGGCGGAAACCTTATCGAGCGACTACTCGGGTTGTCCTCAGACAACAGGCATTGGATCAACCGCGAGCAGCAGGAGAGTTATCCACATTCTACCTATTATCCCTCGAGTAATCAAGGCGAAAATTGATTACGACACTCCTTGTATCATGGCTTCTGATGCAGCGTCTGCGACTCGATTTCCTTACGGATGGCATCTTAGCCCATCTCGACGATTTGTCGACATCTCCTTTCATAATCGCATATCACGGTTAAACCGGTAATACAAACCAATAACTTCATTCAAAGGCAGTACGAAGTATAATGTATGACTCTCTCACGGATGGCATCTTAAAGCCCATCTCAAGCACCCTGGCATCTTAAGGAACATCTGGAGCATGCAGCTCGTTCCTAACATCGGTCTTTCCGGGATGGCATCTTAAGCCCATCTCCGGCGATTCTCTATTGACGGCGTTCTTGAGTCAACGTCTACTCATACCCGGTGAATCTCGACTTCTCAAAGGCATCTATAAATTGCTCCGCATCATCAATCGCGTGAGTCAAATTTCCGGAATGTATTGGTGTTCATCATCTTACCTCGAGGTCACGAGAGAGCACGCGACAATCTAACCCTTCGTTACAGAAGATTGAGCAGGGCAGCTATCATACCCCAAAATTTTCCTCCTACTTCAAGACATTTCATACATCCATACTAAGATTCCTTAGGGTTGATCAGACAAACCCTCTCCTAAATAATCAACCCAAACTAGGGTTTTGGCAGTTCCGTATCAAGGTGGTTCCCAACATCTCCAATGATCATCATGCCTCCTCATATGCTTCAAAGAATCTCCATGTCAAGTTTCAAGCCTTACAAGTCAAGTTTCCTCAGACAATTGCTCGATGGTTGAAAATCATGATTGACAAAAGTCAATTGTGGTCACATACATCAAACTTCATGATTTTTGGTCAACATCCATATTTTGAAGTAAAATTCATCATTTGATCAAGGGTTGATCATGATTCATCAAGAAAACTCAAGATTTGTTCAAAAGTCAAACTTTCCAAATTAGGGTTTTGAAGAATCAACGAACTTTGGTGAGCATAACTTTCTCATACTTTATCGAAAAATTTTCCACCTCTCATTTTAAGAATTCATTCTCTACAACAATGTCTCACAAGCATGGTCGGAAAATGCTTCATTTTAAAGATATGGATCAAAACATTACGGTCCTTTTCAAAGTCAACAAAAAGTCAACTTTTCTAAAGAGTGTTATTGAGAATGGAAACTCCAATTGAGATAAACCAAAGATTGTTTAGAGAACATATAGAGCTTTCTAAAAGTCCAAGAACACCCAAAATGTTGAAAATTGAGCAAAATACACCTTGTACAAGTTGGGCATTTTTGAAGAATTGCACAAAAGAAAATATCGACAAAATCCAATTTTTCCAAATGGGCCTATAATTTTATGATCCAAACTTGATCATAATATTATTTGTGATCTCTTGATGCCTTGCCACGACCTCTTTCTATTTTGTTGATTTATTTTGAATTTAAAGCATTTAATTCAAATTTAAATTAAATAAAATATAGAAACAAATATAATTTAAGTTGGTGGATTTTTATCAAGCTTGAGGACCAAGGAATACAAAACATGCCAAATTCGTGCTAGCTCATGCAAGGAAAAAAAATCAAATTTTGGAAAGATTTGATAAAATTTGAAAAGAAAATATTTTGCATTCAAGAGCATATCTTTTTTCTTTCTTTTTATCAAATCTCTTGCATTATAAATACAGAACATTCTAAAAATTTCTCAAAGTTGGCAAAAATAATTTGTCTTTCAAGCACTTCTACCCTCTTGATCATTCCATTGTGTTCTGAGGTAAGTTTGAGTACTTCCAAAACCATGGTTAAATGCAGATACGTGCCATACATGAACATACATATTCATATTTTCTTGAAATCAATTTTAATATCTGCCTTGTTTTAATCGAAACTAATCATTCTAACATGTTCATGAGATGCCATAGGAAGGACACGGGTCATCGTTAATGAGCTTGAGCGTCAATCGCGTTTGCCATTGTTAGGGTATTTTAATTTGTTTGAGCCGAAAATCTGGAACTTCGAGGCCAAACGGACACCATCGTGTTCACCATGGTCGATTTAGGGGTAGGGTATTCCTTTGCTTTTTATTTTGCTATTTTGCGGTTTGGAGTTTGGACTAATAGGAGAAGGCAATAGGAGCTAGAATAAAGTAGCGTTGTTTGGTGACTAAAGCGTGCGCTTGATGTGCTATGACTTCACGATTCGCTCATTCATAACATTGGGTCCAACGCGTGTTGACTATGTTTGAATTTAAAATAGGACACGTTACCCTTTTAACCAATTGTTGCAAGGTTTAAAACAACAAGACACCTTAGCTCGATTGGCCAATAGCGTTGGTTGATTTCTGCGGTGGGTTCGATCCTTGGCCATGGCACTTTCTTTTACCAGTTTTGCAAACTAACTTTTTCTATTTTCTTATTTTTCTTAATATTTTCTTTTAATTTAATTAATCTTTAAATATTTTCTCATGCATTTAAAATCACCAAAAATATTTTCCTTTTGCATTTTAATCGGAAAAATGTTTATTTAATTTTACATTAAATTAATATTTTGCATGCATATTTTAATTAATTGTTAATTAACTATTAAATTGACTTTTAATTGTTTTTAATTATCAAAATCGATCCGAAAAATTACCAAAAATTATCGATCATCTAATTATCATGACTAACAAATCTTTCCTCATTCAAAATCCTATTTTACTAACATTTTCTCTTATCGAGTTTTTCTCGTATTTCGGATTGTATACGCTTACGGTTATAACGTTTGAGACTATTTTTTTCGTTTTCTTTTCAATATTATGTAACTTCCTATGGGATGTAATAGTTTAATTAGGACTTTTACTTTCTCTCATGTGTAATTGCCCCAAGCCATATAATAGCGTAGGACTTTATTTTTCCGCACTTTATTTCCGCAATTTATTTTCCACCTCTAAAAGCTAGTAATTAGGCGTGTATGGCAAGATAAAACGGACATAAATCATACAATTGCAAGATAACATATTAATTATACGCTCTCTTCACACACCCTCAGGGTAATTCTCTCTCGTTGCCTTCGATTAAATGGTCAAGTCCCTCGACATAGAGGTATCCTAACTGCAGGTTACTACAAATATATCATCATATCCCTTCGATACAAGATCATAGACCCACGATGTCTACACGATACATGATCTCGTCCTCGATTGTTGCCTAAAGTGATGATCGTCCCTTGAATGTGCTGGGATACTTCCTACAATTGCCTTCTATGACCATCCGATGTCCCTTGAGCGTCCGCTTACATCCAACGGATGGGGTTACCTACCAACTAATGGTATGGATAACACTATTCTAAAGGAACGTAAAACAACATAAACGACCATTACGAGTAGGTAATAAGACTTTTGGTTTCTTATCAAAATACTTTTCACACTCACACTTTTGTCAAAGTTCAAGCCTTTTCAAAACAAACATTCGAACACTTTGTACATTCTACATGAATCATTACAGTCGGCGAATGCCTTTTCAAAACATTTTTTATCGAACCACGAGAAAGCACTTTTAAAAATGAGCTAGAAGCATTCAAAAGCGTAGATAGCTGCGGATGGAAAGGGTGATAATACCATAACCTTCTCCCTTCGAGTCAACGAAGGTCTTTTCACATTCTTTTCACCTTCCTTAATTGGATAAAAAGAAAAGTCGGTGGCTATCCATGACATTGCGATAAAAAGCAAAACAAAAATCACAAAGTTCACCATATTACAAATAGTGACACCTACCACATTAACTGGCACTTCATACGCCTTGGGAAGAATAGATTGTCATTTGAGAAAAGTCTTCTGCGGCATTCAACTTATTACAAGCGGATCGATTTTGGCAAAGGTTCATGCATGAATATCGTGATATAGCGTGAATGGATGAATGAATGAATGAATTGATACGTGAATGTCTTTGGTTGATGTATTGGTTTATCAAGCCCAACTCCAGGCACCACTGGAAATCGGTGAAAGGCAATGCCAATCAAGCCACACTTCTGTTGCAAAGAGTTCTCCTGAGGAAGATAACACTCGATTCACCATGATGAAGTGGATGTACTTTGCAATCAACAGAAAAGGCGCGACACTTAGAAAGTCAATCACCCCCAACATTAGTTAGTCAAAGCGATTTTAAGTTTCAAAAACTTCATTGTTTCACCATTTTGAGCAATTTAATTTTATCCAAAACAACGAGCGACATTAAGTTAAACTTGCGGAAAGAATAAAAAAGTAGGACAGAAACAAAGTTCAATGAACAATTCTTTATTTAAAATATGAGAGAAACAACTCATAAGTAGGTTTTGTACATAAAGATGCATATTCCTTTAGGAGGAACATACTCTGAGGAAAGAGTGAATCTACATTTCTTAAAACAACAACGAAATTGGCCCGAACTTCATTGAACCAAAACATGCTATTCCCCTCATTGCTTTCTTCATCACTTCACTTCTAAAGCGATGATTGAACTAATCCTTTCCATCTGAGCTTACATTGTGTGGCATGGGCGCACATTCACGAATTATGTCTTTACATTCCCTTTTCGTGAACCATCTTGGAAGATCTTGGTTCATTGGGACATTACCCTTTTTGCTTAAGCAGCCACTTCGGGTTTTCGACAGGGCTTAATTTTTTCTTCTTTTTTCTTCCTTTTTTTTGAACATAATACTTCTTGACCGTCACGAGTTGATAGCATGTGCGAGTCCTCTCCATCCATGTTGGTGAGAATAAGGGCTCCTGCAGAAAAATTTCTTTACCACCTATGGTCCTTCATAGTTTGGCACACTTCTGAGGGTCTCTTCTGGTGAGATTATCCTCTTTAGCACCAACTCGCCCATTTTGAACTCATGAGAATGTATTCTTTTGAAAGCCCTTTTGATTCTTTTTTGTAGAGTTGACCATGACAAATGGTATCAACCTTTTTTCTTCGATCAGATTGAGTTGGTGTATCTATTACGAACCCGTTCCGCTTTCCTTTCTGTTTCCATGAACTACGGGAGATGGAATCTCGACCTCTATAGGAAGTATTGCCTCCATATAAACAAAGAGTAAGGTGTTTCTCCTGTCGAGAGTGCGAATAGGCGTTACTGCCCGTGCAGCGAATGGCAACATCGTGCCATCCTTATCGTCTTCACCATCTTTGCGGGATCTTCTTGATATTCTTGTTAGGCATTTGCTTCACACCATTCATCTCTTTAGTGCTTGGGGAGCGAGTTGTGATGCTCGATCTTGAATGTGTCACACAACTCCTTCATCATCTTGTTGTTACGATTTGTCCCATTGTCGATGATAATCTTGCTAGGTACCGTAGCAACAAATTATATTATTCTTGATAAAGGGTAACCACTTGTCGTGTCATATTCGCAAATGAAGAGCCCTCGACCACTTGGTGAAATAGTCTATGGCGACTAGTATGAGCGATGTCCATTGGAGCTTCGATTCAATCATTCAGATCATCAATTCCCACATAGAGAATGGCCATGGATAGGTCAAAACATTCGAGAGGTGAGGTGGCATGCATCTTATCGCATGAATCGACACTTGTGGCATCTCATTGCATAAACAACACGTTCTGTTTCCATGGTCATCGATAATAACCATACGAATCTTTTACCATTGCATGCCCATTTGCGTGAACACCAAAGAACCTTCATGAATTTCTTTGATGAGTTGATGCATACGTGTCTATCCACGCACCGAGCAAGACCAAATCAAAATTCCTTATCGACCTTGCTAATTAAGAAAAGTTGGCGAACAACTTCCTCGAGGTCTTCTTATCGGTGATGGATGCAGTTACGCGGTACTCCCCATGTATTTCTTGATATCGTAGAACCAGGGTTTACCATCGGTTTCTTCATCAACCATCATACAATAGCCGGTTTGTCTAGATGCTCGATGATGATGGAAGGAATTACATTAGCCCACTTGACTTTGAACATTGAAGATAATGTGTCTACATTGAAGCCGACTTTGAGATTTTGTATCGCAAATGTGCGGATAGCAAAGTCGCCACCACTTTTCTTTTATCAATCAAGGAAGGTGAAAAGAGCAGGAAAAGACCTTCGTTAGATTACGAGTAAGGAGAAGGTTATGAAAAGGAAGGTATTAGCACCCTTTCATCCGTAGTTATCTCTGAGCTCTTAGTTGCTCTTAGATCATTTTCAAAAGGTGCTACGTGTGTTTGACAAAATGTTTTGAAAAGGCATTTCACTTTGACTTTGTAATGATTCATGTAGGAATGTATACAAAGTGTTCGAAAATGTTTTGTTTGAAGAAATTTGAACTTTGAAAAAAGTGTGTGGTGTGAAAAGTATTTGATTGAGCAAGCAACTAAAGTCTTATTACCTACTCGAATGGTCGTTTCGTTTGTTTTCAATAAGCTATCCGTATTAGTTGGTAGGTAACCCTATCGTTGGATGTGGAAGGGACATTCGAAGGGACATCGGATGGTCATAGAAGGCAACTTGTAGGAAGTATCCTAGACATTCGAAGGGACTATCATAATTTTCCTTGCGACAAATTGAGATCATGTATTAGTAGGCGACATCATTGGGTCTATGATCTTTGTATCGAAGGGACTATGATGATATGTTTTGAAACAGCGGTGCTAGGATACCTCGTTCGAGGACTTGACCATTTGTATTCGTAAAAGACAGCGAGAGAATTACCTAAAAGTGCATGTGTGAAAAAGTGTGTCAAATTCAATATATATTATCTTGGAATTATGAGTGATCTCGTCAATTTTATCTTTCCATACCGCTAATTACTAGCAGTTTATAGGGTGCAGTAAATTGCGGAAATGTAAAGTCTTGAAGATAAAGTCACGCTATTACATGGCTTTAGGCGATTACATAATAAGTGCGGAAAATAAAAGTCCTAATTAAACTATTACATCCATGGCGATTACATAATTGAAAAGAAAACAAAGAAAATTGTCAAACGTTACAACACGTAAAGAGATACATAATCGGAAAACAAGAGAAATTGCATAAGAGGAAAATGTTAGCAAAAAATATTTTTGAATGAGGAAAAAGGTTTTGATTAGTAATGACAATAAGATGATAAGATAATTTTTGGTAATTTTACGGATCGTTTCGATATTTAAAAGCAATTAAAGTCAAATTAATGATTAATTAGTAATTAAATAAAATATGCATGCAAAAATATTAATTTAATATTAAAAATTAAATAAAATTTTACGATGATGATGAAAAAGAAAATATTTTTGTGATTTTAAATGCATGATAAAATTATTGAAGATTAATTAAATTGCATGAAAATATTAAAAGAAATAAGAAAATAGAAAAAAATGTTAGTTTGTAAAGTGATAAAAAGAAGTGGTCACCTTGATTCGAACTCAAGGTCCCTAGGAAAACCGCCTCCTTCACCCTTTGGACCAAGCTGCTTTTGGTGTTGGGATATTGAAACAACGGCGTTTTAAACAAACTATTCACGATTGCCCAGTTCTGGAAGATCTTCATCTTCTTAGTTTGAAATTCAAACACTTAGCGTCAACCATTCGCTATAGCCCTACAATTTCCAAAACAATACAAGCAATATAAATGAGTTATGAATACATGAATAGATTGCAAACAACATTCTAAACCGATGGTGGTCTGGTTTTGTCCAATTAACGGTTAGAAACCCCAATTCGAGCAGAAATACCTAGCCATGGTGGATTTTGATTCGAATACGAGAACACAATAAACTCTGGAGAAAGTTCCAAACTTCATTCTAAACACAAAACAAACGTCAAAACACGTTAAAAATGCATGAAATTAAAAATCAAATTTGGAAAAACAATAAAATCGGGTGCTTGATTACGAATGGTTTGCAACTTGTAAAAGTGGATCGTTCTAAAGACTCCAAGGAATGTGATGGAGCAGCTCAAAATTGGTGAAACAAGCTAGAACCAAGGCTACTGAGTTGCTTGAGAACACGGTTTTGACTTTTGGTTAGGGTTCTTTCAAGCAATTTTATTCTTTCTCATGTTGTATGCATTGTATATTTATAATGGATGGATTTTGGTTTGAATTCAAGAGGAAAATGTGAATCAATCAATGTAAAAAATTGATATGGTATAAAATCAAATCTTTCTTTTTGATCCATTTTCATCAATTCTCTTGCCAATCAATATTAATTTGAAATTTGCCGACCTTTATGAGTTGCTTGGACCTCAAGAATGAGGAAAAATCAATTTGCATTTAATTTTGATTTTCTACCTTTATTTTTAATTTAATAGAAAATAAAGTTAAAATTAAATCAGCATTGGGCTTGGAGGTTCAAATAAATTGAGGAACAAGTTTGAACCAAGAAAAGTTGGGCCCATTTGCAAAATTTTGGGTTTGACAAGTATTTCTCTTTGTGCACCTCTTCAAAAATGACTTGTTCAAGGTGTATCTTGCTCAATTTTCAACATTTTGAGTGTTCTTGGACTTTTAGAAGCTCTAGATGTCCTCTAAACAACCTCTTTTGTTTCATCTCAATTGGAGTTTCCATGCTCAATAAAACTTCATTACAAAAGTTGACTTTTGTTGACTTTGAAAGGACACAGTAATGTTTTGATCCATATCTTCAAAATGAAGTATTTTTGACCATGCTTGTGAGACATGAAGTTGTAGAATTGAATTTCCTTCAAAATGAGAGGTGGTGGAAAATTTTTGATAAAGTATGAAAGTTATGTTGAGTTGATTTTTCTACAAAACCACTAATTTGGAAAGTTTGACTTTTGAGCAAATCTTGAGTTTTCTTGATGAATCATGATCAACCCTTGATCAAATGATGAATGTGACTTCAAAATGAGGATGTTGACAAAAATCATGAAGTTTGTATGTTGACCACAATTGACTTTTGTCCAATCTGCATAATTTTCAACCATTTGAGCAATTATAGAAACTTGACATGAGCTTGAAATTTGACATGGAGATTCTTTGAAGCATGAGGTCATGATGACCATTGGAGATGTTGGAAGTCCATCGGATCTGAGGTGCCAAAACCTAGTTTGGGTTGATTGCCTTGGAGAGGTTTGTCACAGTCGACCTTGAGGAATCCTTGAGTATGGATATGTGAAATGTCTTGAGAAGTAAGGCGGAAAATTTTGGGGTATGAAAAGCGCATTCAATCTTCTTGTCTTGGAAGGGTTAGATTGGCATCGTGCCTTTGACCTAGAGGTGAATTGAACATAAGTACATAAAATTTGCACTCGTTGTTGATTGATGATCTTTGGGAATGGGAACTAGGATGCCATTTGGAGAACACGGAACTTCAGGGAATGAGTCATCGTTAGACTCGAGAATGTTATGCAGATGGGAGGTAAATCGGGAATGGGCTTAGATGCCATCTGAAGGCATGTTGGGGAATGAAAGAGGCGTATCTTGAAGCTCGGTGGGTGTTCTGAAGTGAAAGACCTGAGGATGGGCTAAGATCTTGTCAGGAGAGGTAAATGCGTTAGACTTAAACTCGTCTTTGAAGTTATTGGTTTGTATTGGTTTTAACCAAATATGGCATTAAAGTGGAGAGGTCGACAGTAATGGGAGATGGGCTTAGATCCATCAAGGGAACTTAGTCAAATGCATTGAGACTACGTAATTCTTTATTGATAATAAGAGAGTCGAGAATCACCGTCTTGATTACTGAGGGGATAATAGTCGGAAAAATGTGGATAGCTTCCACATTGTGCTTTGGGTGTTGATCGATATGCACGGTATCGAGAGGATAACGTGTGATCGTTCGGATGAGGGTTTCCGGTCGGCCAGGTAATCTGGATCCGTTGTTGGAGGTGTTGGTGAGTGGTTCGAGATAGGGTTTCCGTCGGCCGGGTATTAATCACGGACTGTCGTTTCAAAAGTGATTTTCACTGTTTGGGGAAAACAAAAGAAACTTTGATAGAATATAGTTAGTCTTAGAGATCATGATGCATGATGTAATGTGTATGAATGATACATGCATAAATTATGAATTTTATGAATAATGTATGGATGATAGATGTTGTGTTCAAAACATATCCATCTTGAAGAAGATGTGGATGTTACGCAAGTTCACAACCTGTAAGGACAAAGAGATGGAAACCCTACTTTTGAAAGAGAAGAAAGATATCCTTGATTCCTTGATACCTTTATCGAGCCAAGTCTTGAGCACGGATATTGTTGAGGATGGTGGAGATCGAGATGTCTGTTGTCGAGGATCTTGTCGTAGATCTGTTTGGAAAATTGGGGAGCTCCATTGGGGATCTTGTGTGGGTCTGTGGAGGTATTTAGTTGTTGCTAGGAGGCAAGGCTGGGAGGATGCGGAGCGTTGAAACCTCTGGATAGAATAAAAATGTAGGTTTCCTACGTTACTATCGACCAAGTTTTGAGTCTGAATATTCTTTTGCTGTAGGGGAATGATGGGTTGAGAGATATCTGCTGGGATAAATGCCTCTACGGGGATGAAGCGTTCTTGAAGACTAGTATAATCGGGTTAAGTTGCGGGGATCCTTTGCTCGGGGACTAGCGTGATAAAGCTTGGAATAAGTGGAAAGAAATTTGTATTCCGGGGAGTTTGTAGTATTTACACTGCAGGGGAAGTTTGTACTTTCTTGAGAACACATTGGTGAATTTAAATGCGTCATCTTGATTCCTAGAGCACGTAGTAATCATCCTTGTTGGTTCACTTTTTGCATGTTTGCAAATAATTTGCTTATTATCGGATGCATATCATTAAACAAGCGTTGGACTTTATGCATACAACAATAGTGGAATTGTAAAAAGAAAGAACTTGTATTAATTTGAAGGTGGTGTATGGCCAAGTGGTTTGTACATAAGGAAAGTAAGCTGTCCGGAAACAATCTCGTTAAGTTCAAACTATGCTAGTACTCGTATATTGACTATCTCGTCTCCTTCATCCAATAGAAAGTGAGTGAATTGATCTTAAGCCATTTGAATCTTGAATCTTTGATAGTGATGCAGATAAGTGATGCAGACGAGACATAGTCTGCCTTAAATCTAACTTTTGCCTAGACAGCCGCTTCCCGGGTTTGATCTCTGGGATACCCTTTTTGCCCAAACCGCCTTTTGGGTTTCGAACTTAGGGTGTACATTTATATATATATATCCTAACTTTTGCGAACCCTTTTAGTTCGCGGGATGCCCTTATTTTGCCCTAGGTCGATCGACTGGCGGTCTCTTCTGGCGTAGTATTTTTGACTATATGCGTTCACGAGGGGTGTGGAAGTCTTCATGCATCCATGGTGCTAAGTATCATAGCTCCTTTGAAAATCTTGTTTGACTACAAATGGTCCCTCATGGGTGGGAGTCCATTTTAGCTTTGGATCACCTGTGGAAGAATGATCGCGCTTGACTACAAGATCCTGACTCAGTGACTAGGTGCTTGACTTTCTTGTTAAATGCTCACGATCATTCGTTGATAGATCTGTCCATGGAAGATGGATGCAGTGGTTTCTGTCAATCAGTTGATCAGGTGGCAATCTGGATCCATCGTCTTCGCCTAACTCTGCGTCTGGAGGACTACGGTTGAGGTGTCACGAACCTCGATTGGTAGGGCTGCTTCCATACCATATCTGAGAAAAGGGGTTGCCCTGAGATGTCCGTCTTGTAGTGAGATAACCATGGAAAAATGGCAGCATCTAGTTGCCAATCCTTGTAAATGCTTGTCATCTTACGTATAATCTTCTTGATATTCTTATTGGCGATTCTCTGCGCCATTCATCTTAGGCCGATATGGGAGAGTTATGATGTAATCTTGAGCTGCGTGCAAGGTTCGGTGATCATTTTGTTGTTGAGATTAGAGCCATTGTCGCGATAATCCTTTCCGAGTGCCATATCGAAGAGGATAAGTTATGTTTGATGATCGAGCCCACATTCTTGGTAACGAGATGCGAGCAGTGCGCTTCTACTTTGTGAAATATTCAATTGCCACAAGGATGGCTTGATGTCCATTGGAGCATGGGCTTGATTTCTCGATCATGTCAATGCCCTTGCAAAGGCCAGGCTGTTGGAACATTGAGTCTTTGGAGGTGCGTGCACTTTGTCGGCATATATCGGCACATGACAAGATCGAACATAAGCGGTGACAATCGACTTCCATGGTGGACCAATAGTAACTTTGTTCTCAGAATCTTTTTAGTGGTGTGTCCTTGGTGGGTGCAAAATCGTGCCATTCTTAACTCTTCCATGATATGTTACGCGGTTTTGGTCTACAGTAGATAGCACAAGTGTGGTAGCGCTTGTATAAGATATCGTTCTTGAGGAAGAATTTGGATGCAAATCTTCTCATAACTTCTTATCGTTGACAGATGCCCTGGGATATTCTTGAGTCTCGAGATACCTCTTCCTTCGTAGTACCAAGTTTTCTCTTCTATATCAAGTTCACAATAATATCTTTGGTTTGTCGAACTTCTCGATGATGATTTGGGGGCCATATTGTCCCATTGACCTTGAACATAGATGACATAGTTAGCTAATTCGTGCATGACTAATTCTCTTCTCGTGGAATATGATTGAAAGTGATTTCTTAGTAGAAACAAACTTAGAACATGCTCGATATGGAATGAGATTCGGATGCTTCATATCCCGCATATGTCGGTGATCACTAAGTTGAGTCTCCATATACTTGCAAGAACTTGATCCTTGATCAATAGCGACTTTAATACCATGATGCAACCGTATTGACCATATTGTTAGTGCTGAAACATAATCCGGAGTGAAAGGCGTATGTCGCTGCGGGGATGTAATGATGGCGTAATGCCATTTCAAGTCGTTTGAGGCTCATCAAGACCATAGTCCATGGGATCCTTGTTCGGGTCCTTCGATGGGTCCACAGTTCTTCATAATCGGTAACTAGCAAAATATCCATCGGAAACTTCGAGCATAGTGATAGTCATCTGACTTGATGAGCCAAATGATCGCTACTATACTTTCTTTGATCGCTTTCTAAGAAGTATATTGGATGTCATATTCGGTCAAGATCATTTGCCATCTTGCTATTCTTTAGGGCTGGTTTCTCAAATATGTATTTTATCGGATCCATCTTGAAATCAACAATGTAGTGTGAGTCAACATATCTTTGTCTTAGTCGTGAGTAGCCCAGCCAAAATCTTGCCAAGTATTCACGGTGTGTATCTTGTTTCACGATCGGTAAACTTTTTTGCTAAGGTAGTATATTGCATACTCTTTTCGACCAAACTCGTCATGTTGTCCCACACACACCCATTGAATTCTCTAACATTGTCAACTACATGATGCGGGTCTTCCTTCGGGCGGCATCGGGATATGAGGATTACATGCAGGTACTCCTGATTTTGTCAAATCACGATCGGCAATCGTCGTTCCATTCTACTACTGATCTTTCTTGATGGCTTGAAGATTGGTTCCAATAGCGAGTTAAATGTGCAATGATACGGATGCAATTCAATCATCGAAACCTTTGACTTCGCTACCGATGTGGGTGGCATCTCTTGAATAGCTTTAACCTTGGTGGGTCAACCTCGATACCTCTACGGCGACAACAAACCCTAAGGGTTTATCGGATCGACTCGAAAGGTGCACTTGTTGGGATTAAGTCTCAATTTGTATCACTTGATACATCAAATAGTTTGCAAATGATTGAGATGTTCTTCCTCGATCTATGATCGAGCTATCATGTAAATCGGCGTAGACCTCTATCTCTTGATGAATCATGTCATGAAATAATGCCACCATGGCACAATGATAAGTGGCGCCAGCGTTCTTGATCCGAGCGGCATGACTGTAGTAGAAATTGCCCGTTGTAACAAAAGTAGTCTTCTCCATGTCTTGAGGCCATTTTGATCGATTGTAGGAGGAAACCATCCATGAAGGAGAAGACCTTATGTTGGGCGGTGTTGTCAACAGAACATCAATATGAAGTGGGAAATCATCTTTCGGACTCGCTTTGTTCAAATCTCGATAATCTACACACATTAGCACCTTACCATCCTTCTTGATGCGGGTACCACATTAGCAACCACTGCGGATAAAGTAAATGCTAGGAAACCGCATTGACTGCTTGCCTTGACTTTGATTTTCTCGGACATCTTAGGGCAGCATCTGTGAACCTTACATTTCTGGGAAAAACCTTCTTTTGTCATTAATCGATTACCACAATGTCAATGTCTAAACACAGCATGTCTTAGTATGACCAAGCAAAACCTCGATATAGTCTCGTAGCATCTGACCAATCTCTCTTTGACACTTTCACAAGACCGCTCCTATCTTGATCTCTTTTACATCTTCGATTGATTGCAGTTCCAACCTCAGTGACTCTTCATGTGGTTGTATAACTTGATCATCTTCTTGTAGCGATCACAGAAGTTCTCACGGCACTTCACAATATTCCTCACCTTCGTCTTGGCTTGGTAGATCAGATTATCGAAGTCATATTTAGCAATAGCATAGGCATTATCAACGAGATTGATGATTACTGCGATGTATGTGGGTGTGTGTAAGAACACATAGCTTTTGAAGGGGTGATAAAGTAAAAGAAAGAAACAAACAACATTTAAATGTAAAATTCCAACGATTTTATTGAATGAAAATATGCAATTGACATATAATAACCCTCACAAGCGAGCCATGATGCCCAGAGAGCAGGCTAGGCTTTAGAGTTTATTGTTCAAAACATAGAAAGCGAAAAGCAAAACAAAAACAAAACAATTACTCACAGTGTAAAGAGATTGGTATAGCGTCTTTAGTCTTCCAATTCTTTGAGTCCATTGAGAGTTGGGAAGATCCACTTCTGATGTCGAAGTCGTTGTCTTCTATAGCATGGACTCCATCTTTCTTCGATCACGGAAAGGAAGTTGGCGGGCGTTAAGTGGCGTATCATCCTCTAACCTTTGATGGTGAAGCCTAAACCGGTCTTATCGGTTGAAAGGAAGATTAGGTGACCCCAAATAGTAATACCTCCTTATTGCATCTTGAGCATCCTTGGTGAGGCCATCCTAGGAGGAACTTGTGTGACCTCGGGGGTGGCGGAGAGTCAGCAGGCATGGCTCTTGGAACTATTCGAAAGCAGCGAGGGTCTCAAATAATTCACCTTCCATCTCGAGATAACGGAAGGCTGGATGGTGACCATGTATTCCTCTTCACACATCTGTAACAACCTTCCCTTCCTTTGGGTACTTGACCCGATGCAAGGTGGAGTATGGTACTTGCCCGTGTATCCAAGGCGTCCAAGTAGGCAGAGTGGCTGGACGGATGTCCATGACAAAGAAAGTGGAATCAAAAATCTGGAACCGACTTTAATAGGTAGAATGGGCTCTCCAGTCTTTGTTAGCAGAACCATCAAAAGCTCTCACAATTATATCCTTTGAGGCTTGAACAATCCTTGACATCAAGTCGGTCAAAAGCACTCTTTGGTAGGATATTTAAGCAGAACGGTATCTACCAAGACATGAGACAAGGTAATGCCCTTGCATTCAATGAGAGATATGCAAGGCTTTGTTGCGTTCTTTCGTGAAGTTAAATCATCATTAGAGAAGCCTAGGCCGTTTTGGCGTGCCTATGCAATACAAACTTCAAATTGATCGGTAGTAGTGTCTTGTGGTATGTGAGCATTCTTGAAACTTCACCAAGGCTTTAGCATGAGCCTCGAGCACAAGAAGCGAGCAAGCATGGAGATCTTGAACGGAGTTTGTCCCAATTGTTCCACAACATTGTAGTCACTCTTCTTGATAATCTTTAGAATTTCATCCATTTCTTGTTTGGAGGTGTCTTGACTTCCTTTGGTATACATCGGCGGGGATGAGTCTTGCTCTTTCCTATAAGCCGGGGCGGTTCGATGGGCTGGAATGCTGGTGGAGTCATGATGTCTTTTGGAGGAGAGATTCTTGGAAAACACTCTTAGGTTAGTCATACTTGATCGGGTGATGTTGTCAATATCGAGAATGTAGCTTCAATGTAAGATCCTCGATAGTCGAGAGGGTCTTGCTTGGCGCCATGATAGTAAACCTCGGATCCATAATTCCAAGGGATAGCTTTGTCGGGAGGAATATGGGCGAGTGCAGGAATAATGATAAGAGTGCCACTCTAGGCCGGGATCGTGGAGGATCCTTACGTGTTTACATCGGCATAGTCTTACAGGAAATCGTCACCCCATCCGGTTCGCGTTAACATCTTCAATAGGAATCTTGTAGCTTTGAGGAACAATATACTTCACCATGTAGTCAAACTTTCCACTTCCCCAAGGTATCCACGTCTACAATGCGGTTTCATTCACATCTTGATCTTGATTTCTTAGACATGTCTTCACACAGTTCTCCACGGTGATGGTTTTGAAATAGTATTTGCGGTTATCCATCATGCCTTGGACACGTCTTCTCAACCAAGCACAACCGTCGGCGAGATGGGCTGCGATAATTCTCACGGGCATCTGGATTGACAAGCTAGCAATAAATTCTTCTTGATCATCGGAGGAATGGTCAAGTCATCTATGTTGAAAAGATAAGGTTCTCGCCAATATCATTGGAACTTTGTCATAGTTAGGCATAGGCGTGTTGATCACGTTGAGTCTCGGCGGAGGATCAAACTCAATTTGCTTAGCTTGATCATATCTTGAATCTTGTTCTTGAGCCCAGGGTTGTCGATTATAGTGCCCTGAACATTGTTGAGTTATAAGCACACTTAGCATTGGGATTGTATCTCGGAGAGGAAGTGTTGATGTTTTGAGGAGGATCCTCAAGTAATCGACTGCTGCTTTCAACATGTGTTGCAAGGCTTGCGACAAAGGCATGTTGATCTTAATAGCTGTCTTCGTTGCGGCGTTCGGCTACAGCGTTGTCTGCGAGGTTGTGTTGATGTAGGATTGGAGATCCTGGCCCTTACAGTTGAGCACGGTCGGTCTTGGCTTGGATTTTACGACGATACGGCATTGGCTTCTTTCTTACCAAAAGATCTCTTGTGACATTTGATGGCGACTCTACAGAATCTTCCGCTCTTGATACCGACCTATCGACTCGATGAATTAGGGTTGAAGAGTTTCCAATCGGATGATTGAAGAATGGGCTGTCGGTGTTCAATAAACATATCAACCAACTCCCTATTGGACAAGGGTGGTTGAACTCTGCTGCTAGATCTCTCCATTTAAGGCATACTCCTTGAACTTCTCATCACGGCCCATAGACATGCTCTGTGGTTGCATGCAGTGGGTGCCAATTCACATTATACATCATGCGTGAAAGCATCGCCAAGTCACTCCAAATACGGATATGGTCACTCTGGGCGATAATACCACTCCAATTGAGTTTGGACAAACTCTCTTGAAAATAATGCATCCTGACTTTACATCATCGGTGTGGGGTTGATCTTGAACATAGGACTTAAATGCGACGGACGAAATGCCATCATATTTGGCAAAAGTAGGAACTTTGAACTTGGGAGGAATCAACACACCAGGAACAAGACTCAAATCATCAAAATTCAGCCCTGACATCTTCAGATTTTCCACGACGATCTTCAAGTTGTTTGTATTTGTCATCCTCGTAAAATCTTGATCCTCATAGTCTTTTCCTTTCTTCTCGGGCTCACACTGATCATCTTCGTTGCCCTTGACACTCCCCTCAGTCTTGACAGTTTCTGAGAGCTCTATCCTGCTGACCACTTTAGGACCCTCTTCTTTTTGTTGATGAGCTTCTTGAACTTCTTGGCCTTGTACCAAAATGGTGAACATCTCACAGGCCAGGCATTACGAGCCTAGAGATCTTTGATAAGTTCAAGAGCCATTTACGCTAAAATAAATAGCGAGAAAATGAGAAAACCGATCTTCAATGTACTGTTATGAGATGTTATGCCATGATATGCGATGTTAATGCGGATGCAATGCAATGTTTTCAAGGACCTTAAGTTTAAATTTGTTAAACAAGCACGAACAAACATTTATTAGTTCTCTTCTTTATTCTTTCTTTTTTTTAGTACAAAGATAGTTCGAACAATGAAATAAAGAACAAAATCCTAAAGCTCTAAGTCTCCTATGGGCGCTTCCTCTTGGTGCCGAGGTAGGCGTTGATGTTTGCTCCTCGTGAAGTAGCTTGGTCAACTCTAGTTCCTTCTTACGCACTTGCGCGAGCTTGATGTATCCCTTTCTTCTTTAAAATTTGAATCGAGAATCTCTTCAAGTCTTCAAAATCGGTAGGCATGTCGGGATGGAGGCAATTATAGGGTACGTCACCTATGTGAGTTCCATAATTCTTGGTAGAGTAGTGAATGGCATCATGAGGTTTTGAGCTCGAGCTCGCACCATTGAGGTAAGGTTCCCAAGGAATGGCGTTTTGTTGCCCCAAAGTCTTGGTATCAGTCTCTTTACCATGCCCAAGCGTGTATGAACCTTCGTCGGTAATTGGAGATCGTGGTTGTAGTCGAACACAATATCTTGGAGAGGCATATCATGAGGACCATCTCTTGAGCATAACAAGCGATAGAGAGCTAAAGAAGGGTTGTAAGTGATACCTCCCTTATTCCAAGGGTGGTACATTAGAATTCCCCAGCGCTCAATGAAGGTGAAGTCTTTTTGAGAGAAAAGGCACCAGCGGATATTTGAATGAGAGTGACATTAGCCTTTGAGACCACTTCATCTTTGCTCGTTCTTGGCGATGGAGGAAGGTGCGAAATAAACCACACGGAAAATAACGATGTATGCAACACATGAGTTCCTTGTCTTTTGATGGATACAGTGTGGAGAGAATGTAGAATATCTCCAGTAAGGTGAGGCCTTTGGATTGCGAGTAAGGAATATCTTGATGGCGTTGACATCTATGAATTGATCGAGTTAGAGAATAGAACAAAACCATAGATTAGCAAAGCCAAGATGTCTTCAAATGCATGGAAACTCATAGCCTTGAGGAATTCTCGGGCTTTCTTTATCAGGAACTTAGCAAGTAAACCCTTAACTCCACTTCTTGTTTCCCAATTGGCTTCATATACGAGGCGCTTTAGGTGTAATCTTGATCACGATGTCTTCGTACCTAGGAACCTTTTCTAGACGGTGAATGGCATTTGGTCAAGAATAGGTATCCCAAGTAACAGAGAACTCTTAAGGTAAGAACTAACTAATAATCACGGGAATGTAAAGCAATGGTGTTTGGATGAAAGAAGCTGAATAGGGCGTGCATCATATCTTCTTCAAAACCGGAATAACCAAGTCAGTAGATAACCATGTCTTTTGATGGGCGAGCATGATCGAGAACTTCTAAAACCAAATCTTTGGTGAGAGGTATACCCATGAAGTTGATTGGATAGTCTTTCTAGAAGCCATAATTCCTACAAAGCAGCAGATAAATCCTAGGTACTTGAATAGTTAGAAATGATATGCAATGCGATGATGTCATGATGTCATGTTTAGCCAAACAATTCACACGACCCTAGGTTTAAGGCTTGCATGAGGTATAGGTGTTTACCTACCAAAGTTTGAGTTGGTTCATCTGTCCTATAATAATGCTAGGGTTCTAGGAATCTCATATCATTGATCTTTCTCGTGGCGTTTATTTCAAATTCACGACTACCAAGTGTTGACCGAAAATATCCCAAAAGTCGATCTTAATGGCGTAGCATCTAGTATCGACCAACCTTGAGCTGCAAAAGAGCCATCTCACTACCTTCAATGGCCAAGATGGGTCAATTAAGGTTCTAAAGTTGAGTTAGTGTTGATGACACCGCATAAGGCAAATACTATCCTCAACTTGGAAATGAAGAATATCGGGGACATCAAGTGTCGCACTAACGTAGCCATCATGTTGACGTCTCGGTATCGCCCTAAGGTCCTGACGATCTATTCTATTTACCTAGAGAACACGGATCCGGTGTAGGATCCCCACAAATATATAATACCCAAACAACCCTTAAAGATAAAGAAAGCAAGTCAAATAGAAAATAGTAAAAGTGATCTAGAAATCCTAAGGAATTCTCTCTTTAGGGTGTTTCCCAGTAGCTTGATTACATGTCACGGTGGGCCCGACTTTGAGATTTTGTATCGCAAATGTGCGGATAGCAAGAGTTGCCACCGACTTTTCTCCAATTAAGGGAAGGTGAAAAAACGAGGAAAAGACCTTCGTTAGATTACGAGTAAGGAGAAGGTTATGAAAAGGGAAGGTATTAGCACCCTTTTCATCCGTGATTATCTGAGCTCTTAGTTGCCTAGATTATTTTCAAAAGTGCTTTACATGTGTTTGACAAAATATTTTGAAAAGGCATTTCACTTTAACTTTGTAATGATTCATGTAGGAATGTATACAAAGTGTTAGGAAATGTTTGTTTTGAAAAGAATTTGAACTTTGAAAAAAGTGTGTGGTGCAAAAGTATTTGATTGAGCAAGCAACTAAAAGTCTTATTACCTACTCGGAATGGTCGTTTTGTGTTGTTTCGTTTCCTTTAGAATAGCTATCCATACCATTAGTTGGTAGGTAACCTTATTCATTGGATATGGAAGGGACATTGAGAAGGACATCGGATGGTCATAAAGGCAACTTGTAGGAAGTATCCTAGCACATTCGAGGGACTATATGTCTGATGAACGACTTTTTAGGTTTTTGTATCGCAAATTTGCGGATAGCAAGAGTCGCCACCGACTTTTCTTTTATCCAATTAAGGAAGGTAAAAGTACGAAAAAGACCTTCGTTAGATTACGATTAAGGGAGAAGGTTATGAAAAGGGAAGGTATTAGCACCCTTTCCATCCGTAGTTATCTACAGGCTCTTAGTTACTCTCGATCACTTTAAAATTGTGCTTTACGTGTGTTTGACAAAGAATGTTTTGAAAAGGCATTTCGCTTTGACTTTGTAATGATTCATGTAGGAATGTATACAAAGTGTTTGGAAATGTTTCATTTTGAAAAGAGTTTGAACTTTGACAAAAGTGTGAAGTGCGAAAAGTATTTTGATTGAGCAAGCAACTAAAAGTCTTATTACCTACTCGAGAATGGTGGTTTTCGTGTTATTTTACGTTCCTTTAGAATAGCTATCCATACCATTAGTTGGTAGGTAACTCTATGTTGGATGTAAGGGGGACATTCGAAGGGACATCGGATGGTCATAGAAAGCAACTTGTAGGAAGTATTCTAGCACATTCGAAGGGACTATCATCATTTTTCGTAGGCGACAATCAAGGGTCAAGATCATGTATTCGTAGGCGACATCGTGGGTCTTATGATCTTTGTATCGAAGGGACTATGATGATTTGTTTTGAAACAGCGGTGCTAGAATACCTCTACGTTCGAGGGACATGACCATTTGAATTCGTAAAGGCAACGAGAGAAATTACCTAAAGGGATGCATGTGTGAAAAGTGTGTCAAATTCAGATATGTTTATCTTGAAAATTAGTGAGCTATGTTGATTATTATCTTGCCATACACGCCTAGTTACTAGCAATTTATAGGGTGCGGAAATTAAAATGCGGAATGTAAAGATGCGGAAAGATAAATGTCTACGCTATTACATGGCTTTAGGCGGATACATAATTTAAACTGCGGAAAATAAAAACCTAATTTAAACTATTACATCCCATGATTACATAATTGGAAAAAAAGCGATAAAGCCAATAAAGCGGAATAACACGTGAAAAGATAAGAAAATCGGAAAATACGATGAAATTGAATAAGAAGAAAATATTAGTAAAAATTCAAATTTTTGAATGATAAAAATATGACATGCTGGAAATAACATAAATATGCTAAAATAATTTTTTGGGATTTTTTGGATGCAATTTAATAATTAAAAACTAATTAAAACTGATTTAAATGCTAAATTATGAATAAAAATAAATATGCATGCAAAATTGTATTTTTTAATTTTATAAATTAAATAAGTATTTTCAGAAAATAAATGCAAAAGGAAAAAATATTTTGATGATTTTTAATGCATGAAATAAAAATATGAAAAGAATTAAAATTGCATGAAAATATTAAATAAATAAGAAAATATGAAAATATGAAAATAGCTTGAGTTTGGAAAAAAGAAAACAAAACCAGGTCCTGATGAGGTTCGAACAGAGGACCTTTTGGAGTATCTTTCAATCCCAACGCCTTAACCACTGGGACAACGTGTCTTTGGTGTTTGAAAAGCTGGAAACATTTGAATATAAGCGCTCACGTGTCATGGATTGGTTTGAAAAAACAAGTCGACGCGTGGACTCGATCGGCATGGATGAGCGAATCGAGAGAACCCGAGCGCCACATGACCGTGATCTTAGCCTGTGTTGGCGGAGCTAGGGCTCCGTTCGTCTTCTCCGCTGGCTGAAATCGAAACAAAAAATCGAGAATAAATGGGAAGGGGACCTACCCCCTAAATCGACCCTCACAGATCAATGGTGGCATCGGTTTTGGCTGAATCGGCTGTCTGAGGGTTCGAAAAGCATTCAAAAACCTAACTATGGCAATTCCTTGTTTTCACGTGTAAGCTTGAAGCGATGGCGGATCGATCACATGGAGTCTCATGAACACAATGGCATTAGATTCAATGGAAACACGAGAATAGTAAAATGCAAAAATCAAAAGTTTGAGATATGTATGATCATGTATGCATCGATTCATTTGTTTTGATCTATAACAATGATGCTTACTCATACTTACCTAGGAACAAAGGAATGATTTTTGAAATTTGAAAGTGGCTGGATTTTGAAACACGATTTTCAAGTTTCTTGAAATTTTTGCAGAATAAGGGTTATGCTTTGAGCTAGGGTTTAGTCCCTTGTGCAGCAATAAATTTGGGTATTTATAGAGGATTTGAGAGAAAAAAGTGAAAAAAGATTGGTTAATCAATGTGCAATATTTCTCATTCAAATAAAATCAAATTTCCTTAAAAATTTGATTTTTTTTCTTTCCATATGCATGCTATCACGAAATTGGTATGCTTGGTGGGCTATCTTGGACCTCAAAGTAAGATATAAATCCAACCCATTTGAAAAAATATCTTATTTTCATATTTTATATGATTTAATTTCGAATTAAATGTTTTAAAATTCAAAGATTAATCATAAAAATAGAAAATTACCATGGCCAAGCATTTATGGGTCAAAAATGATGTCATGAACAAGTTTGGACCAAAAGATTTTAGGCCCATTTGGAAAATTTTGCATTTTGACCCAAAATGTCCTTTTGTGCAATTGTCCAAAATTGCCCAACTTCTGAATAGTGTATCTTGCTCATTTTTCCACATTTTTGAGTGTTCTTGGACTTTTTGGAAAGCTCTAAGAGTCCTCTAACCAACCTTTTTGGTCTCATCTCAATTGGAGTTTCCATGCTCAATATATCCTCAAAACAAAATGTTGACTTTTTGTTGACTTTGCAAATGACCTGTAATGTTTTAGGCCATACCTCTCAAATGAAGCATTTTTTGGACATTCTTGTGAGACATGAAGTTGTAGAGAATTGAATTTCCTTCAAAACAAGAGGTGGTGGAAAAATTTGTGATAACGTATGAAGAAGTTATGATCAGTCAAAGTTCAGTTGACTTTTCACCTAGAAACCCTAATTTAGAAAGTTTGACTTTTGAGCAAATCTTGAGTTTTCTTGATGAATCATGATCAACCCTTGATCAAATGATGAATGTAACTTCAAAATGAAGATTTTGACCAAAAATTATGAAGTTTGGTGTATGTTGACCACGATTGACTTTTGTCCATCTGTTGATTTTCGACCATCGAGCAATTGTTTGAGAAACTTGACTTGTGAGGCTTGAAACTTGACATGGAGAATCTTTGAAGCATATGAGGAGGCATGATGAACATTGGAGATGTTGGAAGTCCATCTGGAGGAATGCAAACCCTAGTTTGGGTTGATTGTCTAGGAGAGGTTTGTCGATCATCTCTTGAGGAATCATTGAGCATGGATGTATGAAATACCTTGAGAAGATGGAGGCAAATTTTGGGGTATGACAGCTGCCCTGTTCAATCTTCTTGTCTTTGGAAGGTTAGATTGACACTTTGTCTTCGTGACTTGAAGGTGAAGATGATTGAACACTCGGTACACGAAAATTTGCAATCGATGTTGGTGGATGATCGGGGAATGGGCTTACAGATGCCATTTGGAGAAAGTGGAGACTTATTTGGGGATGAGTCGTACGCTAGACTCGAAAATGTTGATAGGAGAATTGAGGATGGGCTTAAGATGCCATCAAAGGTCGATCTTTGGGGAGTGAGCGTGCTGCTGGGCTCTGAGCGTTTGGAAGGAGCGGAGATGGGCTTAAGATGCCATCCGGAAGTCGTATGTTAGACTTTGTGCTCATCTTTGAATGAAGTTATTGGTTTGTATTGATTTTTAACCAAATATGCGACATTCAAAGGGAGAAATGTTGACAAGTAGTCGGAGATGGGCTTAAGATGCCATCCAGGCAACATGAGTCGTCGCCTTGACTACGTAGTTCTTTGTTGATAATAAGAAGGATTCAGAATAGATCTTCATCTTGATTACTACGGGGATAGTAATTGGCAAAATGTGGATATCTTCCTGTTGTGCATCGGTGTTGATCCGCGCACATTATCGGAGGATAACTAGGCGGTCTTCGAGATAGTTTTCCGTCGATTCGGGGCTTAATCTGGACCAGTGTGGGAGGACAACTAGGGGTGGTCTTTGGATAGTTTTCCGTCGATTCGGGCTTAATCTGGACCGGTATCGGAAGTGACTTTCACTGTTTGGAAAAACAATAGAAACTTTGATAGAATATTTGTTAGTCTTATGCAAAGTATGATGCATGACAATGTGTATAAATGACATATGCATATTATGACTTTATGAGTAATGTATGAATGATAGATGTTGTGGTATTTCAAAACATATCCATCTTGAAGAAGATGTGGATGTTACGAGGATTCGTCTTGATTGGGGATTGGTGGGTGAGAACCCGCTTTTGAAGGAGAAGAAAGATATCTGGATTCCTCGATGCACTATCGACCAAGTCTTGGGCCTATATATTATTGAGGAAGGTAGAGATTTGAGAAGCTCGTTGTTGGAGATCTCATATATAGACCTATTTGGGGAATGCAGGAGAGCAATTTGTTGGGGATCTTGCATGTAGACCTGTTGGGAAAAATTAGGGCGCTCTTTGGGGATGTGGAGTGTAGATCTCCTTTGGAGGCGTTTGATGGTTCTTTGGGAGACCGGGTTGGGGCTGTTGAAGTCTCGGTGGGAATAGAAGATGTAGATTCTCTACGGTGTACTATCGACCAAGTCTCGAGTCAGGATACATTCTTTGGAGAAAGGGGAATTCTTAGGAGATATTACTGCGATGATAAATACCTCATTTGGGGATGAAGTATTCTTTGCTTGGCGATGTAACATTGCTCGGTTAGTGGAACCAACAGGGATTAACGTATACTCCGTTGGGGAGGTTTAGCGAGTGACACCTCTGCGGGGATTATGTTCTGGGGAATGTTTTTGTGACCTTAGTCGTCATCTCATTCCTAGAGCACATAGTAACTACTTTTATGCCCTTTTAGTATGTTTGTGATTAGATTCTTATTGTCAAATGCATATAGTCATTCAAAACAAATGTTGGACTTATTGTAGCGACAACAACAAAAATTGTAAAGAGAAAGAAGCTTGCGTTTATTTGAAAGGTGGCGTATGGCCAAGTGGTTTGTACACAAGAAGGTAAAAGCTATCACGGAAACAATCTCGTTAAGGTCCAACTATGTTAGTACTCATATATTTCGACTATCTCATCTCCTTCTTTGTCGTTAGAAAGTGAGTAGGTGATCTTCGCCATTTGAATCTTGAATGTTGATAGTAGTGCAGGCGGGTGGTCGGAAGAGACATAGTCGTCGCTTAAATCCTAACTTTTGCCTAGACGCCCTTTCGGGTTTTCGATCTCTAGGATACCCTTTTTTGGCCTTTTGGGTTTCTTGCGGTGTACATGTTTTGCATATATCCTTAACTTTTGCCGAACCTTTTTGGTTCGCAGGATGCCTATTTTTGCCTAGGTTCGTTGACCTTGCGAGTCTATTTCATCGTAGTATTTTTGACTATGTGCGTTCACGGGGTGGGAAGTCTTCACCATCCATGGTGCTAAGTATCATAGCTCCGCAGGAAAACATTCTTGACTACAAGCGGTCCCTCGTGGGTGGGAGTCCATTTGCCTCTGGGGTCACCTTGTGGAAGAATGATGCGCTTGACTACTAGGTCACCAACTTGTAGACTCGGTGCTTGACCTTGTTAAATGCTCGATCATTCGTTTACGATAAATCATCCATGGCAAATGGATGCGAGTCGTTTCTCATCAATCAAGTTAATCGATCGGTGCAGACGATCGTCTTCGTCTAACTCTGCGTCTGGAGGACTACGGTTGAGGTATCTGAACCTCGATGGGTAGGGCCTTCCATCCGTACACAGAGAGAATGGGGTTGCCCTGTTGATGTTTGTGTTGTAGTCACGATAACCATGAAGAGCAAATGGTAACATCTCATGCCAATCTTTGTAAGTCCTTTGTCATCTGTATAATCTTCTTAATGTTCTTGTTGGCGGCTTCCTGCGTCATTCATCTTAGGCCGATAAGGAGAAGAATTGTGATGTTTGATCTTGAGCTGCGTGCGAGTTCGGTGATCATCTTATTGTTGAGATTGGAACCATTATGTGATAATCCTTTTGGGAGTGCCATCCGGCGGATAAGATTATGCTTGATGAAGCGAGCCTGACATTCTTGGTAACGGATGCAAGCGAGCTTACCCACTTGGTAAAGTAATCGATTGCCACAAGGATGAAGCGAGTCCGTTGGAAGCGTGGGCTTAATTTCTCCAATCATGTCAATGCCCGCATTGCAAAGGCCAAGGAGCTGTTAGAACATTCGGAGGTATTGGAGTGCGTGTACTTTATGCATAAATCGGCATTTGTGACAAGATCGGCGTGGTGATAATCGACTTCCATGGTGGACCAATAGTAACTGTTCTCAAAATCTTCTTAGGAAGAATTTGGTGTCTCCTTTGGAGTGGGTACCAAATCGCCTTCGTAACTCTTCCATGATGCGTATTGTTGTTTACGGTCTACGGTAGTAAGCACAAGTCATGGTTATAAGATGTCGTTCTTGAGGAAGAATTTGGATGCAAATCTTCTCATGAACTTCTTATCATTAACGGATGCCCTGCTGGGATATTCACGAGTCTCAAGATACCTCTTCACGTCGTAGTACCAAGGTTTCTCTTACGTATCAAGCTCATATGTCTGGTTTGTCAAACTTCTCAATGATGATGCAGGAGCCTCGTTGTCCCATCGACTTTGAACATAGGCGACATAGTAGCCAATCGTCGCCTTGTGATTCTCTTCTCGTGGAATGTGATCAAAAGTAATTTCTTGAGTAGGGGATCAAACTCGAACATGCTCTCGATAGGAATAAGATTTGGATGCTTTGTATCCCACTCGCATAATCATTGATCACTAAAATTTGAGTCTCCATATACTTGCAAGAACTTGATTCTTAAATCAATAGCGACTTTGATACCCGTGATGCAGCTTCGTATTCGGCCATGTTGTTGGTGCTGAAACATAATCTGGCGGTGAAAGGCGTATGTCACTTTAGGGGATGTAATGATGGCGCCAATGCCATTGCCAAGTGCGTTTGAGGCTCCATCAAGACCATGGTCCATCGGGATCCTTGTTCGGGTCCTTAAATGCAGGCACAGTTCTTCTGTCGGTGACTAGTAAAACATCTTCATCGGAAATTGGTGCATAGGCGATAGTCATCTGACTTGATGAGCCAAATGATCGGCTACTACACTTCCTTTGATTGCTTTACGAGAAGTGTCTTGGATGTCATATTCGATCAAGATCATTTGCCATCTTGTGATTCTTCGGAGTGGTTTCTCAAATATGTATTTTATCGGATCCATCTTGAAATCAATAAGGTAGTGTGAGTCAACATATCTTGTCTTAGTCGTGATGAGCCAAAAGCGTTGCAAGTTTTCTCATTGTGAGTATCTTGTTTCACGATCGGTAAACTTTTGCTAAGGTAGTATATTGCATGCTCTTTTCGACCGGACTCGTCATGTTGCCCCACACACCCCATTGAATTCTCTAACACTGTCAAGTACATGATAAGAGGTCTTCCTTGAGCAGGCGGCATCAGGATGGGAGGATTCTGAAGGTACTCCTTGATTTTGTCAAAAGCGATCTGGCAATCATCATTCCATTCTACCACTTGATCTTTCTTAAGTAACTTGAAGATTGGCTCACAAGTAGCGATTAGGTGTGCAATGATACGGCAATGTAGTTCAATCGGCCCAAAACCTCGACTTCCTTCTCGGTGTGGGGAGCTGGCATCTCTTGAATAGATTTAACCTTGGCGGGATCAACCTCAATACCTTTACCACTGACAACAAACCCTAGGAGTTTTTCGGACCTGACTCCAAAGGTGCACTTGTTAGGATTGAGTCTCAATCATGCTTCTTTAACTTTGTCAAATAGTTTACGCAAATGATCAAGATGTTCTTCTTGATCGTGATCGAGCTAACATGTCGTCGGCGTAGACCTCTATCTCGTGATGAATCATGTCATGAAATAATGTTACCATAGTATCTTTGATAAGTGGCGCCGCGTTCTTGAGCGAGGCATAACCTTGTGAGAAGTGCCTTGTGTAACAAAGTAGTCTTTTCCATGTCTTGAGGCCATTTTGATCGATTATAGGAGAAACCATCCATGAAGGAGAAAACCATATCTTTGAGTGGTGTTGTCAACGAACATCAATATGAGGAAGGGAAAATCGTCTTTCCGACTGCTTTGTTCAGATCTCGTAATCCACACACATTCGTACCTTGCCATCCTTCTTAGTACAGGTACCACATTAGCAACCCATTACGGATAGGAAATATGACTAAAACCGGCGTTGAGCGCTTCATAACCTCGCTTTGATCTTCTCGACATCTCGGGGCGCATGTGCGAACCTTACCTTCCTTTGGGAGAAAACCTTCTTTTGTTGGCAATCGGTGTACCACAATATCAATGTCAAACCGGCATGTCTTCGTATGACCAAGCAAAAACCTCAATATAGTCTCGTAGCATCGACCAATCTTTCTTTGACACTTGTTCTCAAGACCGCTCCTATCTTGATCTCTTTTACATCTTCGTTAGTACCCAAATTCACAACCTCAACTTGCTCTTGTGTGGTTGTATAACTCGCTCTTCTTGCTTGCATCTGCAAGTTCTCTGGCACTTCACAATCTTCCTCACTTTCGTCTTTGGCTTGGTAGATCGGATTATCGAAGTCATATTTAGCAATAGCATTTGTTATTAATGAGATTCGGAGTGATTACTGCGGTGTATCACGTGGGTGTGTGTAAGAAACACATAGCTTTTGAAGGGGTGATAAAGTAAAGAAAACAAACAATTGAATGCAAAAGTCCAGCGAATTTATTGAATGAAAGCGCAAAACAGATAATAACCCTCCCAAAGCGAGCCATGATGCCCGTGCAAGGCACTGGCTTTCAAAGTTTATTGTTCAAACATAAAAGAAAAGCAAAACAAAACAAGAGCATTACTCCTGACTAAAGGAGATTGGTATGAAGTCTTCAGTCTTCCAATTGCTGAGCCCTTGATCTGGAGTTGGGAAGATCCACTTGCTGATGTCGAAGTCGTTGTCATCGTCTTCTATAGCATGGATTCCACCTTGGCTGATGCGGAAAGGAAGTTGGCCGGCACGCTTGCGGCGTATCGTCTTCTGGCCTTTGATGGTGAAGCCTAAACAAGCCTTGTCGGATTTGAAAGGAAGATCAGGGAGCTGACCCCAAATAGTACTGCCTTCTTCAACAGCCGCTTGAGCATCTTTTAGTGAGGCCATCCTAGGCGGGACTTGTGTAACCTCGGGGTGTGGCGAGTCAGCAGGCACGACTCTGGGTATTGTTTCAAAAGCTTGACAGGGAGTCTCGAAGAATTCTCCTTCCCTCTCAAGGTATCGGAATGATTGTAGATGAGTGACCATATATTCTTCTTCACCACATCTTGTAACAACCTTCCCTTTCACGGGTACTTGAGTTTCGATGCGGTGTAGAAATGTACGCACCCATGTATCAAGGCGTCCAAGTAGGCAAGAGTAAGTGGACGGATGTCCATGACAAAGAAGGTAGAATCAAAAGTGCGGGAACCGACTTTAATAGTGAGCTCTCCAGTCTGTTCGTTTAGAACCATCAAAAGCTCTCACAATAATGTCCTTTGGGTCTCGAACCAACCCTTTGATATCAGTCGATCAAAGCGGTCTTGGTAGGATATTGAGGCGAGCCGGTATCAGCAAAACATGAGACAGTGGCCCTTGCATTCAGAGAGATGTGCAAGGCTTCGTTGTGTTTCTTTCGGAAGGTTAAATCGACATCGAGAGAAGCCTAGGCCGTTGTTGGCAGGCTAGCAATACAAACATCAAATTGGTCGGTGGTAGTGTCTTGCGTGCGTGAGCATTCTTGAAACTTCACCAAGGCATTAGCATGAGCCTCGAGCACAAGAGCGGTCAAGCATGGAGATTTTGAATGGTCTGTCCCAGCTGTTCCACAACATTGTAGTCACTCTTCTTGATAATCTTGAATTTCCTCCATTTCTTGTTTGGAGGTGTCTTGATAACTTCCTTTGGTACTACATTTGGCGGGATGAGTCAGGTTCTTGGGGAATGGATTGAATAAATTTGGAATCGGTGAGTCGCGGTGTCTTTTGGAGGAGAGATTTCTAGAGAGAAAACCCTTCCGGTTCTGGTCACCTTACTTGATCCGGTGATGTTGTCAATGTCAGGAATGGTAGTAAACCTCAGCTCCATAATTCCAAGGAATAGCCTTGTCGGAGGAATATGGGATGAGTGCAGGAGAAGTAATGATGAGGTACCACTCTAGGCCGAGGATCGTGAGGAAATCCTTATTGTGTTAACATCATCATAATCTTACGGAAATCGTCACCCCATCCGGTTGCCTTAACATCTTCAATAGGAATCTTGTAGCTTTCAGGGACCAGTGTACTTCACCATGTAATCATACTTTCCACTTGGCTTCCCCAGATATCCCACACAGATGGTACAGTTTCATTCGCATTGTCAATCTTCAACTTAGATATTTCTTCACACGCTTACACGGTGGTTTGGAAATAGTATCTCACGGTTATCCATCATGCACTGAACACGTCTTCTCAACCAAGCACAACCATTAGGTGCAGATGGGCACCAACGACAATTCTCTAGGCATCCTGGATTGACACCGGCTCGTAGCAAATTCTTCTTAACAGTCATCAGAGGAATGGTCAAGTCATCTATGTTGAAAACATAAGTATCTTCACTGTGACATTGGAACTCTTGTCATGATTAGGCATAGGCGCGTTGCTCACATTGGTCTCAGCGGGAGGATCAAATTCAATGCTTAGCTTGATCATATCTTGAATCTTGTTCTTGAGCCCAACAATCATTAGTACTATGTCTGGGCTATTGGAATGGTAAGCACACTTAGCATTAGGATTGTATCTCGGAGGGAGGTATTGACATTTTGAGGAGGATCCTCAAGGTAATCTCTGCTTTCAACATGTGTTGCAAGGCTTGCGATAATGGCATGTTGATCTTAAGTAAAGCTGTCTTCGTTGCGCGTTACGATTACGCACGTTGTCTCGGCGAGGTTGTCTTGATGGAGGATTGGAGATCTGGCCCCCCCAGTTGAGTGCGGTCGGTATTGGCTCGGCTTTTCTAACCATACACATTAACTTCTTTCTTACCACCAAAGATCTTTCGCGACATTTGAAGATGTCTCTTTGAATCTTCCCTCTTGATACCGCTTCAATACGCTCGCTTTGTCAATATCATTTCGGTGAACCGGTGAAGAGTTTCAATCGGATGATTGAAGAATGGGCTGTCGGTGTTCCCATAAACATATCAACCAACTCCCTATTGGACAAGGGTGGTGAACTACTGCTGCTAGGTCTCTCCATTTGAGCATACTCCTTGAACTTCTCATCACGACCCATAGACATGCTTTGTAGCTGCATGCAGTGGGTGTCAATTGACATTGTACTCATCTGTCATAGAAAGCATCGGCCGGTCACTCCAAATACGGATCGGTCATTCTCTAGGCGATAATACCATTCCAATTGAGTTAGGACAAACTCTCTTGAAAATAATGCATCCACAACTTTACATCATCGGTGTGGGGATTGATCTTACGGACATAAGACTTCAAATGCACTACGGCAAGACATGCCGTCATACTTAGCAAAAGTTGGAAATTTGAACTTGGGAGGAATCACAACACCAGGGACGAGACTCAAATCATCAAAATTCAGCCGGACATCTTGAGGTTTTCCACAACATTGAGACCTCTTGTTTGCTTGTACTTGTCATCCTCATGAGAGTATTGGCCATCATCATAGTTCTTCTCAAGCTCAGGCTGACTGCCTTCACCATCACCCTTGTTACTTTGCTCATCCTCCTTCTTGACACTTCCTTCAGAGAGCTGAATTCGACTAACCACTCTAGGACCTCCTTTGTAGCGTCTGCCCATGTTGAGAAGACCAACAACCTTCTTCTGTTGATGAGCTTCTTGGATCTTCTTGGCCTTGGACCAAGCTGGTGAACATCTGCTGGCCCAGGCATTCGAGCTTGAAGATCTTTGTGGGCATTCGAGAGCCATTTCTGCTAAAATAAATAGCGAGAGAATGAGAAAACCAATCTTCAATGTACTTGTGATGCAATGTTATGCTATGATATGCAATGTTTATGCGGATGCAATGCAATTTTTTCAAGGACCTTAGAGATTTAAATTTGTTAGACAAACAATGAGAAAACATTTATTAGTACTCTTTTTATTCTTTTTCTTTTTAAGTACAAGAGATAGTTCAAACAATAAAAGAAAACATATAAATCCCAAAGCTCTAAGTCTCCCATGGGTGCTTCCTCTTGGTGCCGGTGTAGGCGTTGATGCTTCGCTCCTCGTGAAGTAGCTTGGTCAACTCTAGCACTTTCTTCTCGCTTGCATAACACTGAGCTTCAAAGGTATCCCTCTCTTCTTTAAGCTGAATCCAGGATCTCTTCAAGTCTTCAAAATCAGTAGGCATGTCAGGATGGTGAACGGTATAGGATTCGTCACCTATAGCAACAGGTTCCATAATTAAGGGTAAAACAGACGTGAATGGCATCATGAGGTTTTGAGCTCGAGCTCGCACCCATTTGAGGTAAGGTTTCTAAGGAATGGAGTTCTGGTGCCCCAAAGTCTTGGTATCGATCTTTTTACCACCTTGGCGTGTATGAACCTTCGTCATGATGCGGAGATCGTGATTGTAATCGAACACAATATCTTGGAGAAGCATATCATGCGGACCATCTCTTGAGCAAAACCAAGCGGCGTAGAGCTAGAGAAGGGTTGTAAGTAATACCTCCCTTATACCAAGGGTGGTACATTAGGGAATTCTCCACAGCTCAATGAAGGTGAAGTCCTTTTGAGAGAAAAGACTCCAACAGATGTCGGAATGAGAGAGTGACATTAACCTTTGAGACCATCTCAACCTTTGTTCATTCTTCAACGATGGAGGAAGGTGCGAAATAAACCACACAGAAAGTAGCAGTATACAACATGAGAGTTCCTTGTCTCTTAGTAGTGCAGTGTGGAGAGAATGAGAATATCTCCAAGTAAAATAGGCGCAGTTGCGGGTGAAACAACTTGATGGCGTTGACATCTATGAATTGATCGAGTTAGGGAATAGAATCAAACCATAGATTAGCAAGGCCACAATGTCTTCGAATGCATGGAAACTCATAACTTTGAGGAATTCTCGGGCTTTCTTGATTAAGAACTTGGAAAGTAAACCCTTAACTCCACTTCTAGTTTCCCAATTGGCTTCATATCGGCGCTTAAGATATAAAGCGATCGATGTCTTCGTACTTAGGAACCTTTTCAAACCGGTGAATGGAATTTGGTCAAGAATAGGTATCCCAAGTAGCTTAGAACTCTTCAAGGTATGAACAAGCGATAATGGGAATGTAAAGCAATGGTGTTTCGGATCAAAGAAGCTGGAATAGGACATATCATATCTTCTTCAAAACGGAGATAACCAAATCAAGCAGATAACCATGTCTTTTGATGGGCGAGCATGGTCGAAATTTGAAACCAATTCTTTGGTGAGAAGGTATACCCATGAAGTTGATTCGGATAGTCTTTCTAGAAGCCATAATTCCTACAAAAGCAGAGCAAAGATAAATCCTAGGTCCTTGAAATAGTTAGAAATGATATGCAATGCAAATGATGTCATGATGTCATGTTTGGCACACAGCAATTCACACAATGAGCCTAGGGATAAGGCTTGCAAGAGGTATAGGTGATTACCCACCAAAAGTTTGAGTTGGTTCATCTGTCCTATAATAATGTAAGGGTTCTAGGAATCTCATATCATTGATCTTTCGTAGGCGTTTATTTCAATCGACTACCAAGTGGTCGACGAAAATATCCCAAAGTCTAATCTTAATGGCGTAGCATCGGTATCAACCAAGCTTAGTCGCACCAAAGTCGGCCATCTCACTACCTTAATGGCCAAGATGGGTCAATTAAGGTTCTAAAAGTTTAGTTAGCGCTTGATGACACCACGAAGCCAAATAATATCCTCGACTTGGGAATGAAGAGTATCGGGACATCCAAAGTGTCACGCTAACGTAGCCATCATGTTGACCATTTTGATATCGTCTAGCAGTCATGATTTATTGCTACTTACCTAAAAGGAAACCGGATCGGGTGTAGGATCCCCACAAATATAATACCAAGAAACCCTTTAAAGATAAAGCAAGCAAGTCAAGCGAAGCAATAAAAATGATCTAGAAATCCTTAAGGCATTCTCTCTTTAGGGTGTCTCCCGATCGCCGATTACGTGATACGGTGAAGCCGACTTTGTAGGATTTTGTATCGCAAATGTGCGGATAGAAAGAGTCGCCACCGACTTTTATTTTATCCAATTAAGGGAAGGTAAAAGTACGAAAAAGACCTTCGTTAGATTACGAGTAAGGGAGAAGGTTATGAAAAGGGAAGGTATTAGCACCCCTTTTCATCCGTAGTTATCTACGGGCTCTTAGATCACTTTTTAAAAATTGCTTTCTGTGTGTTTGACAAAATGTTTTGAAAAGGCATTTCGCTTTGACATTGTAATGATTCATGTAGGAATGTATACAAAGTGTTCAGAAATGTTTCGTTTTGAAAAGATTTTGAATTTTGACAAAAGTGTAAGGTGTGAAAGGTATTTTCATAGAGCAAGCAACTAAAAGTCTTATTACCTACTCAGAATTGGTCGTTTTCGTGTTATTTTACGTTCCTTTAGAATAGCGTTATCCATACCATTAGTTGGTAGGTAACTCTATTTGTTGGATGTAAGGGGGACATTCGAAGGGACATCGGATGGTCATAGAAAGCAACTTGTAGGAAGTATTCTAGCACATTCGAAGGGACTATCATCATTTTTCGTAGGCGACAATCGAGGGTCAAGATCATGTATTCGTAGGCGACATCGTGGGTCTTATGATCTTTGTATCGAAGGGACTATGATGATTTGTTTTGAAGGCAACGGTGCTAGAATACCTCTACGTTCGAGGGACATGACCATTTGAATTCGTAAAGGCAACGAGAGAGAATTACCCTAAGGGATGCATGTGTGAAAAGAGTGTGTCAAATTCAGATATGTTTATCTTGAAAATTAGTGAGCTATGTTGATTATTATCTTGCCATACACGCCTAGTTACTAGCAATTTATAGGGTGCGGAAATTAAAATGCGGAATGTAAAGATGCGGAAAGATAAATGTCCTACGCTATTACATGGCTTTGGGGCAAGATACATAATTTAAACTTGCGGAAAATTAAAACCTAATTTAAACTATTACATCCCATGAGCAATTATATTATTGGAAAAATAAAACGATAAAAGAAAACGTCTGAAACGGAACAACCTGTAAAAGAATGACAAATCGGAAAATACGAGATGAATCGAATAAGAGAAAAAATGTTAGAAAAATGCAAATATTTGAATGAGAAAAATATGACATGCTGGAAATAATATAAATATGCTAAAATAATTTTTTTGGGATTTTTTAGATGCAATCTAATAATTTAAAATGAATTAAAAGTGATTTAAATGCAAAATTATGAATAAAAATAAATATGCATGAAAAATAATATTTTTTAATTTTATAAATTAAATAAGTATTTTCTGAAAATAAATGCAAAAGGAAAAAATATTTTGGTGATTTTTTAATGCATGAAATAAATATTGAAAAGAATTAAAATGCATGGAAAAATATTAAATAAATAAGAAAAATAGGAAAATAGTTAAGATAGTTGAGTTTGTGAAAAGGAAAACAAATCTGGTCCAAGCATGGTTCGAACTGAGGACCTTTGAGAGTATCTTTCCAAACCAACGCCTTTACCACTACGCCACTTGACACTTGGTGTTCTGAAAGCTGAAAACAATAGAATATATGTGATGACGCGTCCTGGATATTTGAATTCAAACTGAGTCAGCGCGCGGGCCCCAGGAAATTCAAATGAGCGAATCAGAGAGAGAGATCGTGCCACGCATGCAGTCAATGGGTCAGCGCCGAAGTCAGCCGCCGGAACCCTAAGGTCGGTCATCTTCTCCGGCGAGTTGATTTTCAAACCTGCAAAAATACACAAAATAAACAAGAAAGGAGGACCCTACCCCCCTAAATCGAGGGCTGCTATCTCAATGGAAGCATCAGTTTTGGATAAAAACGACTGGATCAGGAGTTTTGGAAAAGAAAGCAAAACTGCCCTAACAATGGCAACCTATGATTCCGGTATTAAACCTCACATGTTATACGTCAAACCTGTTGTAATAGGTATCCTGAACTCAAATAAACAAGCCAAATCGGTTAAAGATGCATGGATTATTAAAATTGAAATTGTGAAAAAATGCAAACCGGTGAGAGTTCAAGGGCAAGATTCTGGATGGCTGGGCTTCGAGCAAGGATTGGGATCGATCCCTGGAGACCTCAGGAGCAATATGGAATGCTCAAAGCACCTTGAATTTGGCTGGAAATTGGAAATCGAAATTTGGCAATTCTTGGAAAAATTTGACAAAATAAGGGCTCTTTCTTGGGCATAGGGTTTCGTGTGGCTTGTGATACAGCTTGCTTGGTATTTATAGAAGAGTTTGAGAGAGGAAAAAGAGTGAAAAAAGATTTGATTTGGAGCATTCAATATTTTTCAAATAAAAATCAATTTTTTGAAAGAAATTTGATTTCCTCTTCAATGCATGATCATGCACGAATTTGGCAAGTGTTTTGGGCTTCCTTGGACCTCAAGCATGATATAAAATCAGCCCTTTTGGAAAAATATATTATTTTCATATTTTATATAATTTAATTTTGAATTAAATGTTCTAAAATTCAAAAATAAATTCATAAAATAGAAAATTGCCATGGCCAAGCATTTATGGGTCAAGAATAATGTCATGAACAAGTTTGGATCAAAAGATTTTAGGCCCATTTGGAAAATTTTGCATTTTGACCAAAATGTCCTTTTGTGCAATTGTCTAAAATTGCCCAACTTGAATGGTGTATCTTGCTCATTTTCCATATTTTGAGTGTTCTTGGACTTTTGGAAAGATCTAAGAGTCCTCTAACCAACCTTTTTGGTCTCATCTCAATTGGAGTTTCCATGCTCAATATATCTTCAAAACAAAATGTTGACTTTTTGTTGACTTTGAAAATGACCTGTAATGTCTTGAGCCATACCTCTCAAATGAAGCATTTTTGGGCATTCTTGTGAGACATGAAGTTGTAGAGAATTGAATTTCCTTCAAAATAAGAGGTGGTGGAAAATTTACGAGAAAGTATGAAAAGTTATGATCGGTCAAAGTTGATTGACTTTTCACCTAGAACCCACAATTTAGAAAGTTTGACTTTTGAGCAAATCTTGAGTTTTCTTGATGAATCATGATCAACCCTTGATCAAATGATGAATGTAACTTCAAAATGAGGATGTTGACCAAAAATTATGAAGTTTGTTGTATGTTGACCACGATTGACTTTTGTCAATCTGATTTTCACCATCGAGCAATTATGCGAAACTTGACTTATGAGGCTTGAAACTTGACATGGAGAATCTTTGAAGCATATGAGGAGGCATGAAGACCATTGGAGATGTTGGAAGTCCATCTTGACACGAGTTGCCAAACCCTAGTTTGGGTTGATTGTCTAGGAGAGTTTGTCGATCGACTCTTGAGGAATCCTTGAGTATGGATGTATGGAATATCTTGAGAAGATGGAGGGCAAATTTTGGGGTATGACAAGGGCCTCGAACCAACCCTTGACATCAAGCCGATCAAAAGCGGTCTTTGGTAGGATGTTCGAGGCGAGCGGTATCCACCAAGACATGAGACAATGTAGTGCCCTTGCATTCAGAGAGATGTGCAAGGCTTTGTTGTGTTCTTTCCAGTGAGTCGGATCGACATCGAGAGAATCCTAGGCCGTTGTTGGCAGCCAGGGCTAGCAATACAAACTTCAAGCTGGTGGGTGGTAGTGTCTTGCGTGCGTGAGCATTCTTGAAACTTCACCAAGGCGTCGGCATGAGCCTCGAGCCTGAGCGAGAGCAATCATGGAGATTTTGGATGGAGTCTGTCCCATGTTCCACAACATTGTAGTCACTCTTCTTGATGATCTTGAATTTCCTCCATTTCTTGTTTGGAGGTGTCTTGACAACTTCCTTTGGTACTACGGTTGAAGGGATGAGTCTTTGGTTCTTTCCCTCTAGCTTGGGAATGGATTGAATAGGCGGAATGCGGTGGAGTCATGATGTCTTTTGGAGGAGAGATTTACGGAGAGAATACTCTTCGGTTCGGGTCACCTTACTTGATCCGGTGATGTTGTCAATGTCGGGAATGGTAGCTTCAGTAAGATCTTCAATGGTCGGAGGGTCTTGCTTGGCCGTGATAGTAAACATCGACTCCATAATTCCAAGGGATAGCCTTGTCGAATATTATGGGCGGCCTTGGAGAAGTAATGATGAGAGGTGCCACTCTAGGCACGAATCGATGAGGAAATCCTTATGGTGTTAACATCGGCATAGTCTTCTTGAGAGAGTTTGTTGATTGTCTAGGAGTTTGTTAACATCACCTTGCTTGGCCTTGCCAAACCCTAGTTTGGGTTGATTGTCTAGGAGAGTTTGTCGATCAACTCTTGAGGAATCCTTGAGTATGGATGTATGGAATATCCTTAGAAGATGGAGTGCAAATTTTGGGGTATGACAAGCGGGTCTCGAGAACCAACCCTTCGACATCAAGCCGATCAAAAGTAGTCTTTGGTAGGATGTTGAGCGAGGGTATCCACCAAGACATGAGACAATGTAGTGCCCTTGCATTCAACATAGATGTGCAAGGCTTTGTTGTGTTCTTTCCGTGAGTCGGATCGACATCGAGAAGCCTAGGCCGTTGTTGGCGGCCGGGCTAGTAATACAAACTTCAAGCTGGTGGGTGGTAGTGTCTTGCGATGCGTGAGCATTCTTGAAACTTCACCAAGGCGTTAGCATGAGCCTCGGAGCACAAGAGCAGAGCAAGCATGGAGATTTTGGATGGAGTCTATCCCAACTATTCCACAACATTGTAGTCACTCTTCTTGATGATCTTCAGAATTTCCTCCATTTCTTGTTTGGAGGTGTCTTCAACAACTTCTTCTTTCCTCTAGCTTGGGAATGGATTTAATAAATTTGAATGGAGTCATGATGTCTTTTGGAGGAGAGATTTCTGGAGAGAATACTCTTCCGGTTCGGGTCACCTTACTTGATCCGGTGATGTTGTCAATGTCAGGAATAGTAGCTTCAACGGTAAGATCTTCAATGGTCAGAGGGTCTTGCTTCACGCCGTGATAGTAAACATCAGCTCCATAATTCCAAGGGATAGCCTTGTCAGAGGAATATGGAAGTGGCCTTGGAGAAGTAATGATGAGAGGTGCCACTTGTGACACCCCGATTTAATTTAAATATTAAATAAGTGAGGATTTAATTATTTAATTAAATGAAGTCTCGAGTATTAATTTTAGTTGGATTAATTGGGTCACTAAATGAGGAAATGTGTTAAGGTGTGCAGAGTAAACGGTGGGTGTAAGAGAGTAAATCACTCTACTAATTATTAAGTTTTAATTATTTTATTTTATTGGAGTAATTAAAGGAACATTAAAGGAATATAAAAGGAAAAGAAAGAAGGAATAGGTTTTGGAGAAAGCTGTTTTCACGTGAAATTGGAGAAAGAGGAAAAGAGAGGAAAAGCCGACACCAAGAGAATCGAAGAATCATCGCGAGGTAAGGGGTGATTTCGTTCGGTTAATATGCCTTATGGGTTTTGGGAATCATAGGGATAATTGGGTATGTTAGAGAATTTGAATTATGATGATTATGAGTTATAGGAATAAACCCTATTTGTGTCGGTGTTGGAATTAGGAATCATAAATATGTCGAGATAATTGATAGGGATGAATAAACTATGTTGTGTGATGTTATATTGGTGTGAAATGCGATGAAATGATGTTCCTAATGTACCAAATCGTGTTAGTAAGTTTGGAAATGAGTAAGAATGGAAAATCTTTGTCAAAAAGTAGCAAAATTAACATCACAGTCGTGGGAACCGGTTCCTGTGGGGAGGAACCGAGTTCAGTGTTAAATGGCCAAAATGGGATTTTACACTCGGGAACCGGTTCACATGTGGAACGGTTCCCCATTCAAAATCGGGGCAGTATTTTCAAAAATTTCCAAAACTTCAAAACTTCATATTTTCTAAAGTAACTCGATTCGGTGCCGTTTTCGTTATTTCTTAAATTTAAAATACTACCTTTTGAAAAGAAAAATATTCTTTTGCTAAAATTATTTTAAATATAGTCGAGTTCGATTTTTGAAAAGAGTGATTAATTAAGGATAATGGGAAATTAATATGAATGGCACGAGTTATCGATTAGAGGACTAATGTTTACAATATTGTGTTGATTATTCATTGTGATTGAATGTGATACATTAGTGATTGGCAATAAGTGAATTATGTTGAGATCGTAATCTATGAATTGGTTTAGATTGTTTGACAAGTTAAATGGAGATTGACGTTCATGTGATGTTTCTTTCCCTTGTTTATTCATGATTGTATTGATATCATGTGTGGTTGTTATTGTGTATCTTGGTGATAGTCTTCTTGATTGAGGAGTAAGCATTCGACATATTTATGTTTTGTGATAAGTAGTTCATGATTATGTTGTTATCATCGATATATGTTGATATTGGCAATTATGTGGAATTATGTTGTTATCATGCGATATATGTTGATATTGGCAATTATGTGGAATTATGTTGTTATCATATTCCGTTGAATTAATGTTGCATGCTTTTATGATGCATGCATGAGCATTGTTAAATTGGTTCATTCCCATTGTGCGGAGGTGAGTGGCGAGCCAATAGACTTACAGTGCGGAGGTAGTGAGGCTAGATTCTTGACCCGGTGGTTATGGGCGAATCATGGATTGGATTCTTGACTCGGTGTTACAGGCGAATCATGGATTTACTTGTCTATCCACATGTAAGCGGAGCGGTGTGTGTGAACTCGGTTCACGTTTGGTACCACATGCATGGATGCGCATTGCATATGGGATTGTAACATGCTAGGATGGATTCGGTGTTGCAATTTCCATTGTTTGATTATATACATGTTCATTGTGTGAGCGCCTTGTGCATGATTATGACTTGTGTTTGGTTAATGAATTAACGTGTCTTTTATTCGTATATTCTAAGCGTATAATGCATGTTATATTGAATTGGAATCTCACCCTTACTCAACAATTTCGGATCAGTGATTAGTGCATTGGAGTTGGTGAGGATAGCTCTAACATTGAGTCGATTGATTTAGTCCGGCGTGTCGATGTGGTGCTCGGTAGATGTAACCTTTGGAAAAGCGATTGTTTGGAATCCTTTAATGGATATTTTAAAATTTTGGAATTATGTTGATTTATTATCCGGAATAAGCTGTTGAGTAAAGTATTAGGATTTAATTATGTTTCATTTCATTTTAAACATAATTTGAGTATGATTTAATGGATGAGTATTCTTGATGAAGCATGATCTTTGTTTTGTTAAAATTTTATGATTTAAATTGTGGCCTTCTTGGTTGTGATTAAAATACTCGATTATTATGTATAAAATGCGGGTAAATAAAGGGGTGTTACACTCTAGGCCGAGAATCGTGAGGAAATCCTTATGGTGTTAACATCGGCATAGTCTTAAAATCGTCACCCCATTCGGTCGCCTTAACATCTTCAATAGGAATCTTGTAGCTTTCGAGACAGTGTACTTCACCATGTAATCATACTTTCCACTTGGTGCATGAAGGTATCCCACGGATAGTGCGACTTCATTCACATCTTGATCTTCACTTAGACATTTCATCACCGACTGGGTGGTTTCGAAATAGTATCTCACGGTTGTCCATCATACCTTGAACTCGTCTTCTCAACCAAGGACAACCATCGAGCAAATGGGCACCAGCGGCATTCTCGGGCATCTGGGTTGACACCGACTTGCAAATTCTTCTTAACATCATTAGAGGAATGGTCAAGTCATCTATGTTGAAAACATAAGTATCATCCCAATGACATTGGAACTCTTGTCATGATTAGGCATAGGCGCGTTGATCACATTCGGTCTCAGCGGAGGGTCAAACTCAATCTGTTTAGCTTCATCATATCTTGAATTTTGTTCTTGAGCCCAACAATCATCGATTACTATGTCACAGGCTATTGGAATGGTAAGCACACTTAGCATTAGGATTGTATCTCGGAGAGGAAGTGTTGACATTCGAGGAGGATCCTCAAAGTAATCACTCTGCTTTCAACATGTGTTGCAAGGCTTGCGACGATGGCATGTTGATCTTAAATGGCATCTTCGTTGCGCGTTACGATTTGTCTCGTGAGGTTGTCTTGATGTAGGATTGGAGATCTGGCCCCCAGATTGAGCACGGTCGGTCTTGGCTCGGCTTTTCGACCATACACACACTAACTTCTTTCTTACCACCAAAGATCTTTTCACGGCATTGGAAGATATCTCTACTTGAACCTTCCTCTTGATACCGGCTTCATACGCTCGCTGTCAATATCATTTCGGTGAACTGGTGAAGAGTTTCAATCGGTGATTGAAGAATGGGCCTGTCAGTGTTCCCATGAACATATCAACCAACTCCCTATTGGACAAGCGGGGTTGAACTCTGCCTGCTAGATCTCTCCATTTCTGAGCATACTCCTTGAACTTCTCATCACGACCCATTAGACATGCTTTGTAGTTGCATGCGAGTGGGTGTCAATTCAGCATTGTACTCATCTTGCATGAAAGCATCATCCAAGTCACTCCAAGTACGGATACGGTCATTCTCTAGCTGATATACCACTCCAATTGAGTTCCGGACAAACTCTCTTGAAAATAATGCATCGACAACTTTCTATCATCAGTGTGGGGATTGATCTTCTGAACATAAGACTTCAAATGCAGCTTTGGGCAAGACATGCCGTCATACTTAGCAAAAGTTGGAACTTTGAACTTGGGTGGAATCACAACACCAGGGACGAGACTCAAATCATCAAAATTCAGCCCGGACATCTTCAGGTTTTCCACAACATTCAGACGGTCTTCAAGTTGCTTGTACTTGTCATCCTCATCAGAGTATTGGCCATCATCATAGTTCTTCTCAAGCTCAGGCTGACTGCCTTCACCATCACCCTTGTTCCTTTGCTCATCCTCCTTCTTGACACTTCCTTCTAAGAGCTCAATTCGACTAACCACTCTAGGACCTCCTTTGTAGCGTCTACCCATGTTGAGGAGACCAACAACCTTCTTCTTTCCGTTGATGAGCTTTTGGATCTTCTTGGCCTGGACCAAGTGGTGAACATCTCTTGGCCCAGGCATTACGAGCTTGAAGATCTTTGTGATCTGTTCAAGAGCCATTTCTGCTAAAGTAAATAGCGAGAAAATGAGAAAACCAATCTTCAGTGTACCTGTGATGCAATGTTATGCTATGATATGCAATGTTTATGCGAATGCAATGCAATGTTTTCAAGGACCTTAGAGATTTAAATTTGTTAGACAAGCAATGAACAAACATTTATTAGTACTCTTTTCATTATTCTTTTTTCTTTCTTTTTAAGTACAAAGGATAGTTCAAGACAAATAAAAGAAAATCCTAAAGCTCTAAGTCTCCCATGGGCGCTTCCTCTTGGTGCCGATGTAGGCGTTGATGTTTCGCTCCTCGTGAAGTAGCTTGGTCAACTCTAGCACTTTCTTCTCACTTGCATAACACTGAGCTTCAAAGGTATCCCTTTCTTCTTTTAGTTGAATCCAGGATCTCTTCAAGTCTTCAAAATCAGTTGGCATGTCGGGATGGAGAACGGTATAGGTCGTCACCTATAGCGGTTCCATAATTCTTGGTAAAGCAGTGAATGGCATCATGAGGTTTTGAGCTCGAGCTCGCACCCATTTGAGGTAAGGTTCCCAAGGAATGGAGTTTTGGTGCCCCAAAGTCTTGGTATCAGTCGTCTTTACCATGCCCCAAGCGTGTATGAACCTTCGTCGGTAATTCTGGAGATCGTGATTGTAATCGAACACAATATCTTGGAGAAGCATATCATGTGGACCATCTCTTCGAGCAAAACCAAACTTACGTAGAGCTAGAGAAGGGTTGTAAGTAATACCTCCCCTTATACCAAGTAGTGGTACATTAGGGAATTCTCCACAACGCTCAATAAATGTGAAGTCCTTTTGAGAGAAAAGATTCCAACGGATATCTGAATAAGAGAGTGGCATCAATCTTTGAGACCACTTCATCCTTTGCTCATTCTTCAAAACTGATGGAGGAAGGTGCGAAATAAACCACATGGATAGTAACGGTATGCAACACATGAGAGTTCCTTGTCTCTTAGTAATGCAGTGTGGAGAGAATGTAGGATGTCTCCAAGTAAAGTAGGCACTGGATTGCGGATAAGAAACAACTTGATGGCGTTGACATCTATGAATTGATCCGAGTTAGGAAATAGAACCAAACCATAGATTAGCAAGGCCACAATGTCTTCGAATGCATGGAAACTCATAACTTTGAAGAATTCTCGGTCTTTCTTAATTAGGAACTTGGCAAGTAAACCCTTAACTCCACTTCTTGTTTCCCAATTGGCTTCAATGTCTGAGCGCTTTAGATGCAAGGCCGATGCAATGTCTTCGTACTTAGGGACCTTTTCCAAACCGGTGAATGGCATTTGGTCAAGAATAGGTACCCCAAGTAACTTAGAGAACTCTTCCAAGGTAGGAACCAACTGATAATCTCTGGGAATGTAAAGCAATGGTGTTTCGGATCGAAGAACTGGAATAGGACATGCATTATATCTTCTTCAAAACCGGAGATAACCAAGTCAAGTAGATAACCATGTCTTTTGATGAACTGAGCATGGTCGGGAATTTCTGAAACCAATTCTTTGAGCTGAGAAGGTATACCCATGAAGCTGATTCGGATAGTCTTTCTAGAAGCCATAATCCCTACAAAACAGAGCAAAGATAAATCCCTAGGTCCTTGAAATAGTTAGAAATGATATGCAATGCAAATGATGTCATGATGTCATGTTTAGCACACACAAACAATTCACACAATGAGCCTAGGGTTAAGGCTTGCATGAGGTATAGGTGATTACCCCACCAAAAGTTTGAGTTGGTTCATCCTGTCCTATAATAGTAACCGGGTTCTAGGAATCTCACATCATAGATCTTTCTCTTAGGCGTTTATTTCAATACGACGGCCAAGTGGTCGATCGAAAATATCCCAAAAGTCTGATCTCAATGAGCGTAGCATCGAGTATCAACCAACCTTAGTCTGCACCAAAGCCGGCCATCTCACTACCTTCTAATGGCCAAGATGGGTCAATTAAGGTTCTAAAAGTTTAGTTAGCGCTTGATGACACCACGCAGAAGCCAAATACTATCCTCAACTTAGGAATGAAGAGTATCGGGACAACCAAAGTGTCACGCTAACGTAGCCATCATGTTGACCGTTTAGTTATACGTCTAGCGGTCGCGATGATCTAATGCTACTTACCTAAAAGGAAACCCAGATCCGGGTGTAGGATCCCCCAACAATACAATACCCAAGCAACCCTTAAAGATAAAGCACGCAATTCAAACAGAAAGCATTAAAGGTGATTTAGAAATCCTTAAGGCAATTCTCTCTTTAGGGTGTAGTCCCCAGCAGAGTCGCTAGTTCTGTAACACGGTGAACTGACTTTTTAGTGTTTTTGTATCGCAAATGTGCGGATAGCAAGATTCGCCACCGACTTTTATTTTTATCCAATTAAGGGAAGGTAAAAGTATAGAAAAAGACCTTTGTTTAGATTCTGAGTAAGGGAGAAGGTTATGAAAAGGGAAGGTATTAGCACCCCTTTCCATCCGTAGTTATCTACGGGCTCTTAGTTGCTCTTAGATCACTTTAAAATTGTGCTTTCTGTGTGTTTGACAAAGAATGTTTTGAAAAGGCATTTCGCTTTGACTTTGTAATGATTCATGTAGGAATGTATACAAAGTGTTTGGAAATGTTTCATTTTTGAAAAGAGTTTGAACTTTGACAAAAGTGTGAAGTGCGAAAAGTATTTTGATTGAGCAAGCAACTAAAAGTCTTATTACCTACTCAGAATTGGTCGTTTTCGTGTTATTTTACGTTCCTTTAGAATAGCGCTATCCATACCATTAGTTGGTAGGTAACTCTATTTGTTGGATGTAAGGGGGACATTCGAAGGGACATCGGATGGTCATAGAAAGCAACTTGTAGGAAGTATTCTAGCACATTCGAAGGGACTATCATCATTTTTCGTAGGCGACAATCAAGGGTCAAGATCATGTATTCGTAGGCGACATCGTGGGTCTTATGATCTTTGTATCGAAGGGACTATGATGATTTGTTTTGAAGGCAACGGTGCTAGAATACCTCTACGTTCGAGGGACATGACCATTTGAATTCGTAAAGGCAACGAGAGAGAATTACCCTAAGGGATGCATGTGTGAAAAGAGTGTGTCAAATTCAGATATGTTTATCTTGAAAATTAGTGAGCTATGTTGATTATTATCTTGCCATACACGCCTAGTTACTAGCAATTTATAGGGTGCGGAAATTAAAATGCGGAATGTAAAGATGCGGAAAGATAAATGTCCTACGCTATTACATGGCTTTGGGGCAGATACATAATTTAAACTTGCGGAAAATAAAAACCTAATTTAAACTATTATATCCCATGAACAGTTACATAATTGGAAAAAAGAAACGATAAAGAAAATGCGAAGCGGAATAACCTGTGAAAAGATAAGAAAATCGGAAAATACGATGAAATTGAATAAGAAGAAAATATTAGTAAAAATGCAAATTTTTGAATGATAAAAATATGACATGCTGGAAATAACATAAATATGCTAAAATAATTTTTTGGGATTTTTTGGATGCAATTTAATAATTAAAAACTAATTAAAACTGATTTAAATGCTAAATTATGAATAAAAATAAATATGCATGCAAAATTGTATTTTTTAATTTTATAAATTAAATAAGTATTTTCAGAAAATAAATGCAAAAGGAAAAAATATTTTGATAATTTTTAATGCATGAAATAAAAATATGAAAAGAATTAAAATTGCATGAAAATATTAAATAAATAAGAAAATATGAAAATATGAAAATAGCTTGAGTTTGGAAAAAGAAAACAAAACCGGTCTGATGAGGTTCGAACAGAGGACCTTTTGGAGCATCTTTCAATTCCAACGCCTTAACCACTGGGACAACGTGGCTTTGGTGTTTGAAAAGCTGGAAACATTTGAATATAAGCGCTCACGTGTCATGGATTGGTTTGAAAAAAACAAGTCAACACGCGTGGACTCCAGTCAGCATGGATGAATGAATCAGAGAACCGCGCCACATGACCCCGGGTCTTCGCTGAGTCGGTCTGGGAGCTAGGGCTCGGTCATCTTCTCGGCTAGCTGAAATCGAAACAAGAAAAATCGAGGAATAAATGGGAAGGGGACCCTACCCCTAAATCGACCCTCTTGAATCCAATGGTGGCATCGGTTTTGGTGAATCGGCTGTCTGGGCGGTTCGAAGAACGTTCAAAAACCTAACTATGGCAATTCCTTGTTTTCACGTGTAAGCTTCGAAACGATGGCCCAGATCAATCACATGGAGTCTCATGAACACAATAAAAGCATTAGATTCAATGGAAACACACAAAATAGTAAAATGCAAAAATCAAAAAGTTTGAGATATGTATGATCATGTATGCATCGATTAATTTGTTTGATCTATAACAATGATGTGTACTTACTCATACTTACCCTAGGAACACAAAGGAATGATTTTTGAGGGCTGAAAGTGGCTGGATTTTGAAACACGATTTTTCAAGTTTCTTGAAAACTTTTGCAAGAATAAGGGTTATGCTTTGAGCTAGGGTTTCGTCCCTTGTGCTTGAATAAGTGAGTATTTATAGAGGATTTGAGAGAAAAAAGAGTGAAAAAAGATTGGTTAATCAATGTGCAATATTTCTCATTCAAATAAAATCAAATTTCCATAAAAATTTGATTTTTTTTCTTTCCATATGCATGCTATCACGAAATTGGTATGCTTGGTGGGCTATCTTGGACCTCAAGTAAGATATAAATCCAACCCATTTGAAAAAATATCTTATTTTCATATTTTATATGATTTAATTTTGAATTAAATGTTTTAAAATTCAAAGATAAATCATAAAATAGAAAATTACCAAGCATTTATGGGTCAAAAATGATGTCATGATCAAGTTTGGACCAAAAGATTTTAGGCCCATTTGGAAAATTTTGCATTTTGACCCAAAATGTCCTTTTGTGCAATTGTCCAAAATTGCCCAACTTCTGAATAGTGTATCTTGCTCATTTTTCCACATTTTTGAGTGTTATTGGACTATTTGGAAAGCTCTAAGAGTCCTCTAACCAACCTTTTTGGTCTCATCTCAATTGGAGTTTCCATGCTCAATATATCCTCAAAATAAAATGTTGACTTTTTGTTGACTTTGCAAATGACCTGTAATGTTTTGGGCCATACCTCTCAAATGAAGCATTTTTTGGACATTCTTGTGAGACATGAAGTTGTAGAGAATTGAATTTCCTTCAAAACAAGAGGTGGTGGAAAAATTTGTGATAACGTATGAAGAAGTTATGATCAGTCAAAGTTCAGTTGACTTTTCACCTAGAAACCCTAATTTAGAAAGTTTGACTTTTGAGCAAATCTTGAGTTTTCTTGATGAATCATGATCAACCCTTGATCAAATGATGAATGTAACTTCAAAATGAGGATGTTGACCAAAAATTATGAAGTTTGACTATATGTTGACCACAGTTGACTTTTTGTCCAATCTGTGATTTTCGACCATCGAGCAATTATGCGAAACTTGACTTGTGAGGCTTGAAACTTGACATGGAGAATCTTTGAAGCATATGAGGAGGCATGATGAACATTGGAGATGTTGGAAGTCCATCTGGAGCTGAGAATTACCAAACCCTAGTTTGGGTTGATTGTCTAGGAGAGGGTTTGTCTAATCATCTCTTGAGGAATCATTGAGCATGAATGTATGAAATATCTTGAGAAGATGGAGGGGAAATTTTGGGGTATGACAGACTATCATCATTTTTCGTAGGCGACAATCTAGGATCAAGATCATGTATTCGTAGGTGACATCGTGGGTCTATGATCTTTGTATCGAAGGGACTATGATGATATGTTTTGAAGGCAACAGTTCTAGGATACCTCTACGTTCGAGGGACTTAACCATTTGTATTCGTAAAGGCAACGAGAGAGAATTACCCTAAGGGGTTCATGTGTGAAAAGAGTGTGTCAAATTCAGGTATATATTATCTTGGAATTATGAGTGATCTACGTCCAATTTTATCTTGCCATACACGCCTAATTACTAGCAGTTTATAGGGTGCAGAAAGTAAATTGCGGAAATGTAAAGTGCGGAAAGATAAAATCCTACGTTATTACATGGCTTTAGGCGATTACATAATAAGGGTGCGGCAAATAAAGTCCTAATTAAACTATTACATCCCATAGGCAGTTACATAATTGAAAAGAAAACGAAAGAAAATTGTCCGAAACGTTACAACCTGTAAAGAGATACATAATCGGAAAACAAGAGAAATTGCATAAGAGGAAAATGTTAGTAAAAGAAATATTTTGAATGAGGAAAAAGGTTTTGATTAGTAATGACAATAAGATGATAAGATGATTTTTTGGTAATTTTCTGGATCGTTTTCGATATTTAAAAGCGATTAAAAGTCAAATTAATGATTAATTAGTAATTAAATAAAATATGCATGCAAAAATATTAATTTTAATATTAAAATTAAATAAAAATTTTCGATGATGATACAAAAAAAATATTTTTGTGATTTTAAATGCATGATAAAATTATTTGAAGATTAATTAAATTGCATGAAAAATATTAAAGAAAAGAAATAAGAAAATAGAAAAAAGATGTTAGTTTGTAAAGTGATAAAAAGTGGTCTTGCCGAGTTGAACTCGGGTCCCCAAGGAAAACACGCTACTTCACCTTTGGACCAAGCGCTTTTGGTGTTAGGATATTGAAACAACGCGTTTTTAAACAAACTCGCTTCGATTGCCCGATTACGCGAAGATCTTGACTTCTTCGTTTGAAATTTCAAACACTTAGCGTCGGCCGTTCGGCGCTATAGCTACAATTTTCAAAACTTCATACAAGCAATATAAATGAGTTATGAATACATGAATCGATTGCAAACAACATTCTAAACACAATGGTGGTCTTGGTTTTGTCAATTTAACGGTTTAGAAGCCCCATTCGAGCAGAAAACCCTAGCCATGGTGGATTTCGATTCGAGCCACGAGAACACAATCAAGCTATGCGAGAAAGTTTCCAAACTTCATTCTAAACACAAAACAAACATCAAAACCGTTAACAATGCATGAGAATTAAAAATCGAATTTGGAAAAGAAGAACAAACCGAAATCGAGATTGCTCGATTAAGATAGTTTTGCAACTTGTAAAGGTCGGATCAATTCTAAAGACTCCAAGGAATGTGATGGAACGCTCAAAATCGACTGAAACAAGCTAGAACCAAGGCTGCAAGTTGCTTCAAGAACACGGTTTTTTGACTTTTGGTTAGGGTTCTTTCAAGCAATTTTTCTATTCTTTCTCATGTTGTATGCATTGTATATTTATAATGGATGGATTTAGGCGAATTCAAGAGGAAAATATGAATCAATCAATGTAAAAAAAAATTTGATATGGTATGAAATCAAATCTTTCTTTTTTGATCCAGTTTTCATCAATTCTCTTGCCAATCAATGTTAATTTTGAAATTTGCAACCTTTATAAGTTGCTTGGACCTCAAGAATGAGAGAAAAATCAATTTTGCATTTAATTTTGATTTTCTACCTTTATTTTTAATTTAATAGAAAAATAAAGATAAAATTCGTGGCATTGGGCTTGGAGGTTCCAAATAAGCTGAGGAACAAGTTTGAACCAAGAAAAATTGGGCCCATTTGCAAAATTTTGGGTTTTGACAAGTATTTCTCTTTGTGCACCTCTTCAAAAATGCCCAACTTGTGCAAGGTGTATCTTTCCCAATTTTCAACATTTTTGAGTGTTCTTTGACTTTTTAGAAAGCTCTAGGTGTCTCCTAAATAACCTATTTTATTTCATCTCAATTGGAGTTTCCATGCTCAATAAAACTTCATTACAAAAAGTTGACTTTTTGTTGACTTTGAAAAGGACCTGTAATGTTTTGATCCATATCTTCAAAATGAAGTATTTTTGACCATGCTTGTGAGACATGAAGTTGTAGAATTGAATTTCCTTCAAAATGAGAGGTCGTGGAAATGTTTTGAGAAAGTATGAAGAAGTTATGTTCATCAAAGTTGGTTGATTTCTCTAGAAACCCTAATTTGGAAAGTTTGACTTTTGAGCAAATCTTGAGTTTTCTTGATGAATCATGATCAACCCTTGATCAAATGATGAATGTGACTTCAAAATGAGGATGTTGACCAAAAATCATGAAGTTTGTGTATGTTGACCACGTTGACTTTTGTCAATACATCGATTTTCAACCATTTGAGCAATTGTTTGAGGAAACTTGACTTGTAAGGCTTGAAATTTGACATGGAGATTCTTTGAAGCACATGAGGAGTCATGATGACCATTGGAGATGTTGGAAGTCCATCTAGATCTGAGAATTGCCAAAACCTAGTTTGGGTTGATTGTCTAGGAGAGAGTTTGTCTGATAAACCCTTGAGGAATCCTTGAGTATGGATATGTGAAATGTCTTGAGAAGTAAGAGGGAAAATTTTGGGTATGAAAGATAACGTGGCTAAGGCGTCGGCTAACTAATTTTCCTCTCTAGGAATGTGATGGAAAGTGATCTCATAAAAGTACGGTATCAGCTTCAGGACATGATCTTTGTACGGAATTAACTTTTCGTTACGAGTTTCCCACTCTCCTTTGACCTGGCAAACAACGAGTGCTGAATCTCCATAAACTTCCAAGATTTTGATTCTTAGACCAATGGCTGCTTCAATCCCAAAGATGCAAGCTTCATATTCTGCCATGTTATTGGTGTAGTCAAAACAAATTTTGGCGGTGAAAGGAATATGAAAACCTGTCGGAGAAGTTATGATTGCCCCTATTCCGTGCCCTACTGCATTGGATGCCCCATCAAACACAAGCCTCCACCGGGATCCTGGCTCGGGTCCTTCCTCTGGTCCAGGAATGTTGCAATCTTTGATAAACATGACGTCTTCGTCTGGGAAGTCAAACCTCATAGGTTGATAATCCTTCACAGGCTGGTAGGCAAGATATTCTGATACCACACTTCCCTTGATAGCTTTCTGAGTCACATATTGAATATCGTATTCAGATAGTAACATTTTCCAACGTGTGATCCTTCCAACCAAAGCTGGCTTCTCGAAGATATATTTGATAGGGTCCATCTTAGATATCAGCATTGTAGTGTGACACACTATATACTGTCTCAAACGACGGGCAGCCCATGCTAAAGCGCAACATGTTTTCTCCAACAAAGAGTACCGACTTTCACATTCCGTGAACTTCTTACTCAGATAATAGATTGCATGCTCCTTTCTTCTCGTTTCGTCATGTTGCCCCAGAACACAACCCATAGATCCTTCAAGTACGGTGAGGTACATTATGAGAGGCCTTCCGGGCACAGGCGATATTAAGATAGGTGGCTCTTGCAAGTTCTCCTTGATCTTATCAAATGCTCGCTGACAATCATCGTTCCATATAATGGCTTGATCTTTCTTCAACAACTTGAACAAAGGTTCAGAAGTAGCTGTCAAATGTGATATGAACCAGGAAATATAATTTAAGCGTCCCAAGAAACCACAAATTTCCTTCTCCGTTCTTGGTGCAGGAATATCTTGAATAACTTTTACTTTGTCAGGGTCCACCTCGATACCTCGTTGGCTCACTATGAATCCAAGTAGCTTCCCGGACCAGACTCCGAAAGTGCACTTGTTAGGATTCAATCGAAGTTTGTACTTCCTCAACCTTTCAAACAGCTTTTTGAGATGAACAATGTGCTCCTCTTCAGTCTAAGACTTGGCAATCATATCATCCACATATACCTCAATTTCTTTATGCATCATATCATGGAAAAGGGCTACCATAGCTCTTTGATAAGTTGCCCCTGCATTCTTCAGTCCGAAAGGCATGACCTTGTAATAGAAGGTGCCCGAAGGAGTGGTGAACGTCGTCTTCATCATATATGCCGGATCCATCTTGATCTAATTATATCCGGAGAAACCATCCATGAAAGAGAAAACTGAAGACTGAGTTGTGCTATCGACCAAGACATCAATGTGAGGCAAAGGAAAGTCGTCCTTCGGGCTGGCTCGATTCAAGTCTTTGTAATCCACGCACATCCGAACCTTTTCGTCCTTCTTGGGGACAGGCACAATGTTGGAAATCCAATCCGGATATACCGACACAACAAGGAAACCGGCGTCGAACTGCTTTTTGACTCCGTCTCTGATCTTCTTAGCCATCTCGGGATGTGTTCTCCTTGGTCTTTGCTTTACGGACGAGCATTCTGGCTTTAACGGCAGCTTGTACACAACAATATCTGTGTCGAGTCCGGGCATATCCGGATACGACCATGCAAACACATCTACAAACTCTTGCAACAAGCGGACCAACTCATCTTTCATACCCCAAAAGCGGTTCCCACTTTCACTTCTTTTCGATCCTCTTCAGTACCCAGATTGATCACATCCACTGGTTCCTGATGAGGTTCGATCGTCTTCGCCTCGTGCTCAACCAGACGCGCTAACTCTTCAGGGAGTTCATAGTCTTCCTCACCATCGTCTTCGGCTTGGTTGATCGGGAAATCGAAGTCAAAAGAAGTTATGGCATGGCTATGTTCAATAAGCTCAATTTCAGGTGATCTGCATAAATGATTGATTTTATCTTTTAGATATGTATATTTATTTTAACAGAAAAAAGTGAAAATGTTGTTGTTTTTATTAAGATGCATTGGAAAGCAAAAGTAAAAGCAATAAAAAAGGATCTCAAACTGAATAACAAAATGCGCTTTTCATTGAAGATAAAAATTCATTCATTAAACGGAACAAGCCCTACAAAGCAATCCTTTGTGCCTTGGGCAGAGCACATGATTTATTTTTTAAAACAAGAAATTACTTTGACAATGAAACGAGAGGGGTAACGTCCTTGACGATCCAATTCTTGAGAGCCACACCGGGAGGAGTACAGAACACCATCTGAGAAAGTTCCACTGCATGCTCACCATCATCAGTGGCATTGATAGCCTTTTCGGAGCGGAAGCCCTTCGCCACAAAAATATCCTCTAGACGAGGGATCTTTCCTTTTCCTATCCTTGATCCTTCACTGCTCTTGGAGGATGGTTGATAGCCGAGTCCGCTCTTGTCCTTCTTCTCTGCCACATTTATCACCGTTCCCCAACCTTCAGGACTCCCGGCATCGATAAGGGCCTTGACATCCTGCCAATGGGTGAGGTTACCTTTAGGCTTTTCAGCAGTCCTGACTTCTTTTCGCACATTACCAACAATCTCTAAAGCTTGAAAAAGAGTCTCGTGCACCTCGTCTCCAACATCCACATACTTGAACTCAGACAAGTGACTAACCAGGTAGTCCTCTTCTCCACTAACCTCCACCACCTGGTTATTCAGCAAGAACTTCAATTTTTGGTGAAGAGTTGAGGTGACAGCCTTAGTGTAACACGGTGAACTGACTTTTTAGTGTTTTTGTATCGCAAATGTGCGGATAGCAAGATTCGCCACCGACTTTTATTTTTATCCAATTAAGGGAAGGTAAAAGTATAGAAAAAGACCTTCGTTTAGATTCTGAGTAAGGGAGAAGGTTATGAAAAGGGAAGGTATTAGCACCCCTTTCCATCCGCAGTTTATTCTACGGGCTCTTAGTTGCTCTAGATCACCTTTTTAAAATTGCTTTCTGTGTGTTTGACAAAAATATTTTGAAAAGGCATTTCGCTTTGACTTTGTAATGACTCATGTAGGAGTGTATACAAAGTGTTCGGAAATGTTTCGTTTTTTTGAAAAGAGTTTGAACTTTGAAAAAGAGTGTGTGGTGTGAAAAGTATTTGGTTTAGAGCAAGCAACTAAAAGACTTATTTACCTACTCAGAATTGGTCGTTTTCATACTTTTACGTTCCTTTAGAATAGCGCTAGCCGTACCATTAGTTAGTAGGTAGCTCCATTCGTTGGATGTAAGCGGGACATTCGAAGGGACATCGGATGGTCATAGAAAGCAACTTGTAGGAAGTATCCTAGCACATTCGAAGGGACTATCATCACTTTTCGTAGGCGACAATCGAGGGTCAAGATCATGTATTCGGAGGCGACATCGTGGGTCTATAATCTTTGTATCGAAGGGACTATGATGATTTGTTTGGAAGGCAGATGCTAGAATACCTCTACGTTCGAGGACATGACCATTTTGAATTCGCAAAGGCAGAGAGAATTACCTAAGGGTGCATGTGTGAAAGAAGTGTGTTGATTTCGATATTTTATCTTGAAAATTAGTGGGCTAAGTTCATTATTATCTTGCCATACACGCCTAGTTACTAGCAATTGATAGGGTGCGGAAAGTAAAATGCGGAATGTAAAGATGCGGAAAGGTAAATCCTCGCTATTACAAGGCTTTGGGGAGATACATAATTTAAAATGCGGAAAATAAAACCTAATTTAAACTATTACATCCCATAAACAGTTACATTATTGAAAAAAATGAAATGATAAAGAAAGAATAAATCGAATCGGATCAACATGTAAAAGCGAGAAATCGGAAAATACGAGATGAATCGAATAAGATAAAAAATGTTAGAAAAATGCAAATTTTATATGAGAAAATTATGACATCTGGAAATAACATAAACATGCTAAAATATTTTTTGGGATTTTTGGATGCAATTTAATAATTTAAAATGAATTAAAAGTGATTTAAATGCAAAATTATGAATAAAAATAAATATGCATGCAAAATTATATTTTTAATTTTATAAATTAAATAAAGGTTTTATGAAAATAATGTAAAAGAAAAATAATTTTGATGATTTTTAATGCGAAATAAAAATATGAAAAGAATTAAAATAACATGAAAAATATTAAAATAAAATAGAAAAATGGAAAAGTTTGTAAAAAGAAAAACCAAATGGTCACAGGGAGAATCGAACCCGGGACCTTGCTTCTGAGTCACATGCCTTGCCAAGCTGACCAAAGCGCCTCCTTTGTTTGGAAACCGGATCGAGTGAAAGAAAGACAAGTGTCGCTCACGATGCTCAGACAGCAGCGAGCTTCATCGTCCCGATTCAAATTTTCAAAGCTAGCGTCGGTTATTCGACGCTATGTCACAACTAATTCAAAATATCAAGCAAACATAATATAAATAAGTTCTAAGGCCATGGTTCGATTCAGGACATCATTCAGGATGCAATGGTATAGGTCTCATGGTCCAATTTTTCCTATTTTGGAAAACCCTAAACCGTGTTCAGAAACCCTAACAATGGTGTTATGCATTCAGGCCATGGAAATTGATTAAAGCACCCAGAAAGTTTGCAAATACATCACTGATCACAAAAACAAACACAAATCAAGTTAATAATGCATGAATGATGAAAATCGATTTTGAAAGAAACTTGACAAACCGAAATCGTGTTTGATGATTTCTTGATGGTTTTGAATGATGTAAGAGTCCGGATTGACTCGAACAACCAAGGAATGCAATGGAATCCTCAAAAGCAATTGAAAGTGGTGGATCGATGGTGCTAGTAGCTCGTAAGTCACGGATTTCTTGAATTAGGTTAGGGTTCTTAGAGCAATTTTTCTGTTCTTTTTTGATAGGTATGCATCATGTATTTATACTGGATGGATTTGGGATGGTTTTTGGCAAGAATCAATCAGCATTCCAAGCAAATCAAATTTGATTTTGTATAAAATCAAATTTTCAAAACAGTTAATTTCAATCCAATCTTGCCATATTGATCAATTTTGAAAATTGCTGGCTTTTGTGAGTTACTTGAGTCTCAAGGAAAGAATAAAAACCAATCTTCCAATTAATTTTGATTTTATACTTTATTTTTAAATTTAATTTGCATTTAAATGAATAAATTACAAATTAAATAGAAAAATAAATCAAAAATTCGTGGCATTGGGCTTGGATATTCCTAATTGTATGAGGAATAAGTTTGGATGAAGAAAAAGCAAGCCCATTTGCAAAAAATTTGATTTTTAGGAGTATCTCTCTTTGTGCATTCCTTCAAAATTGCCTAACTTGTGAATGGTGTATCTTGCTCAATTTTCCATATTTTTGAGTGTTCTTGGACTTTTTGGAAAGCTCTAAGAGTCCTCTAACCAACCTTTTTGGTCTCATCTCAATTTGAGTTTCCATGCTCAATGTATCTTCAAAACAAAAAGTTGACTTTTTGTTGACTTTGAAAATGACCTGTAATGTTTTGAGCTATACCTCTCAAATGAAGCATTTTTTGGACATTCTTGTGAGACATGAAATTGTAAAGAATTGAATTTCCTTCAAAACAAGAGGTGGTGGAAAAATTTCTGAGAAAGTATGAAGAAGTTATGATCAGTCAAAGTTCAGTTGACTTTTCACCTAGAAACCCTAATTTGGAAAGTTTGACTTTTGAGCAAATCTTGAGTTTTCTTGATGAATCATGATCAACCCTTGATCAAATGATGAATGTAACTTCAAAATGAGGATGTTGACCAAAATTATGAAGTTTGGTGTATGTTGACCACAGTTGACTTTTGTCCAATCTGTTGATTTTCAACCATCGAGCAATTATCGAGGAAACTTGACTTGTGAGGCTTGAAACTTGACATGAGAATCTTTGAAACATATGAGGAGGCATGAAGACCATTGGAGATGTTGGATGTCCATCTTGATCTGAGGAATACCAAACCCTAGTTTGGGTTGATTGTCTAGGAGAGAGTTTGTCTGATCAACTCTTGAGGAATCCTTGAGTATAGATGTATGAAATCTCTTGAGTAGATGGAGGGAAAATTTTGGGGTATGACAGCTGCCCCTGTTCAATCTTCTTGTATTGGAGGGTTAGATTGACACGCTTGTCTTCGTGACCTGGAGGTAGAAGATGATTGAACACTCAATACACGAAATTTTGCACTCGCGGTTGGTGATGATGCGGGAATGGGCTTCTGATGCCATTTGGAGAAGTCGGATACTTATTTGGGGATGAGTCGTCGCTAGACTCGAGAATGTCGATAGGGAATTGACGGGATGGGCTTAAGATGCCATCGGAAAGATCGATCTTTGGGGAGTGAGCCGTCGCTAGGCTCGTAGTCGTTTCGATAGCGGAAGGAGCGTGGAGATGGGCTTAAGATGCCATCCGGAGAAGTCGTTAGACTTTGTGCTCATCTTTGAATGAAGTTATTTGTTTGCATTGATTTTTAACCATATATGACATTTTGAAAGTGGAGAAACAACGATAAGTAATCGGAGATGGGCTTAAGATGCCATCGAGCTCTTGAGTCGTCGCTAGACTACGTGAGTTCTTTTGATAATAAGGAATCGAATAACTCTTCGTCTGATTTACTACGAGGGAAATAGTAATTGGCAAAAATGTGGATAGCTTCCACATTGTGCGTCGGTGTTGATCCATTGCACATTATCGGAGGATAACCGGGCGGTCTTCGGATAGTTTTCCGTCGATTCGGGCTTAATCTGGACTAGTCGTCGGAGGACAACCAAGGCGGTCTTTCGGATAGTCTTCCGTCGACTCGGGCTTAATCTGGACCGATCGTCGGAGGACAACCAAGGCGGTCTTCGGATAGTTTTCCGTCGATTCGGGGCTTAATCCTGGACCTGTTTGCGTCAGAAGTGACTTTTACCTGTTTTGGAGAAAACAAGAGGAACTTTGACAGAATATTGGTTAGTTTTATGCAAAGTATGATGCATGACAGTGTATATGAATGACATATGCATGAATTATGACTTTATGAGTGTTGTATGAATGATAGATGTTGTGGTATTTCAAAACATATCCATCTTGAAGAAGATGCGGATGTTCTGTTTGAGGATTTCCGACTCTGCTTGGGGAATTGAGTAGGTGGAAGTCCCTGCTTTTGAAGGAGAAGAAAGATACCCGGTATTCCTCCGATGCACTATCTGACCAAGTCTCGGGCCTAGATATTGTTGAGGAAGGTAGAGATTGAGGGCTCGTTGTTGGAGATCTCACATGTAGACCTGCGAGGAGAGTGGGAGGCGATCATTGGGGATTACGTATGTAGATCTGCTGAGGAAATTTAGGAGGCGCTCTCTGGGGATTACAGTGAAGATCTCATTGGAGAGCATTTGATAGTTGCGGGAGACCGGGTTGGAAGAGTCGAGGAACCGTTGTAATCTCTGGTGGGAATGAAGATGTAGGTTCCTCGATGCACTATCGACCAAGTTTCGGTCGGATCTGCTGTTGGGGAGAAAGGAAAAGGCGAGAGATATCCATGGGATAAATACCTTATTTGGGGTGAGGTGTTCTTGCTTGGAGGCTGATGTAACTTTACTTAGTTGAGTGGAATTGCTGCTCGTGGATTCCCTTTTGCTCTGCTAGGGAAATTGTGTTGTGAGTGATACCTTTGTAGGGATCATGCTCTACGGGGGAATGTTTTTTTGGTGACTTTCGTCGTCGTCCCAATTCCTGGAGCTGTAGTAAGCACTTTTGTATGTTCACTTTTCATATGTTTGCGATTAGGTTTTTATTGTCAAATGCATATAATCATTCAAAGCAAGCGTTGGACTTATTGCAACGACAACAACAAAATTGTAAAGAGAAAGAATTTGCGTTTATTTGAAATGTGGCGTATGGCCAAGTAGTTTGTACACAAGAAGGTAAAAGCCATGCGGAAACAATCTCGTTAAGTTCCAACTATGCTAGTGCTCATATATTTCAACTATCTCATCTCCTTCATCGTAGAAAGTGAGTAGGCGATCTTCGCCATTTGAATCTTGAATCTGATAGTGGTCTCGAGCGGTGATCGGAAGAGACATAGTTATGCGCTTAAATCTAACTTTTGCCTAGACCGCCCTTTCGGGTTTCGGTCTATCGGGATACCCTTTTTTGCCCAAGCCGCCTTTTCAGGTTTTCGACTTGCCGGGTGTACATCTTTCGTATATATCCTTAACTTTTGCCCGAACCCTTTTGGTTCGTCAAGATGCCCTTATTTTTGCCTAGGTTCATCGACCTAGCGGGTCATTTCATCGTAGTATTTTTGACTATGTCTGCGTTCACGAGGTGTGGGAAGTCTTCACCATCCATGGTGCTAAGTATCATAGCTCCTCCGGAAAACACTGTCTTGACTACAAACGGTCCCTCGTAGGTGGGAGTCCATTTTCCCCTGGGATCACCTTGTGGAAGAATGATGCGCTTGACTACTAGATCACCGACTTGGTAGGCTCGGTCTTGGACCTTCTTGTTAAATGCTCGATCATTCGTTTACGATAAATCATCCATGGCGGATGGATGCGAGTCGTTCTCATCAATCAAGTTAATCGGTCAAGGTGAGTCTAGACCCAATCGTCTTCGCTAACTCGCCTCTGGAGGACTCGGTTGAGGTATCCGAACCTCGATGGGTAAGGCGGCTTCCATACCGTACACAAGAGAGGGGTTGTCCTTGATGTTCGTGTTGTGGTCGATAACCATGAAGAGCAAATGGTAACATCTCATGCCAATCTTTGTACGTCACTGTCATTTTCTGTATAATCTTCTTAATATTCTTGTTGGCGGCTTCCACTGCGCCGTTCATCTTAGGCTGATAAGGAGAAGAGTTGTGATGCTTGATCTTGAACTGCGTGCAGAGTTCGATGATCATCTTATTGTTGAGATTGGAACCGTTATCAGTGATAATCCTTTCAGGAATGCCATACCAACAGATAAGGTTATGCTTGATGAAACGAGCCACAACATTCTTGGTAACAGATGCATACGAGGCTACTTCTACCCACTTGGTGAAGTAATCGATTGCCACAAGGATGAACCGATGTCCGTTGAAAGCGATGGGCTTGATTTCTCCGATCATGTCAATGCCCACATTGCAAAAGGCCAAGGAGAAGTTAAAACATTCGAGTCTTTGGAGGTGCGTGTACTTTGTCGGCATAAATCGGCACTTGTGACAAGATCGAGCATAAGCGGTGACAATCGCTTCCATGGTGGACCAATAGTAACTTTGTTCTCAAACTCTTCTTAGCCATGGTATGTCCGGAATGGGTACCAAATGCGCCTGTGTAACTCTTCCATGATACGTCTTCATTTTGGTCTACAGAAGTAAGCACAAGTCGTGGTTGCGCTTGTATAAGATGTCGTTGCTGAGGAAGAATTTGGATGCAAATCTTCTCATGAACTTCTTATCATTGACAGATGCCCCTGCGGGATATTCTTGAGTCTCAAGATACCTCTTCACGTCATAGTACCAAGGTTTCTCTTCTGTGTCAAGCTCATAACAATGCGCTGGTTCGTCGAACTTCTCAATGATGATCTGGGGAGCCTCGTTGTCCCATCTAACCTTGAACATAGACGACATAGTAGCCAATGCGTCTGCCAACTGATTCTCTTCTCGTGGAATATGATCAAAAGTAATCTCTTCGAAGTAGGGGATCAAACTCAGAACATGCTCTCGATAGGGAATAAGATTCGGATGCTTCGTATCCCACTCGCCCGTAATCTGACTGATCACTAAAGCTGAGTCTCCATATACTTGCAAGAACTTGATTCTTAAGTCAATAGCGACTTTAAGACCCAAGATGCACGCTCGTCCATGTTGTTAGTGCAATGAAACATAATCTGGCGGTGGCGTGTGTCCGCTGAGATGTAATGATGGCGCCAATGCCATTGCCAAGTGAGTTTGAGGCTCCATCAAAGACCATGGTCCATCGGGATCCTTGTTCAGGTCCTTCATCTGGGCCTGGTTCTTCACAATCTGTAACTAGTAGAACATCTTCATCTAGAAATTGAACTATAGGCGATAGTCATCTGACGATGAGCCAAATGATCGGCTACCACACTTCCTTTGATCGCTTCGAGAAGTGTCTTGGATGTCGTATTCGGTCAAGATCATTTGCCATATTGCTATTCTTCGGAGAGAGTGGTTTCTCAAATATGTATTTTATTGGATCCATCTTAGAAATCAACAAGGTAGTGTGAGTCAACATATCTTGTCTTAGTCGTGAGCAAAAAGCGTTGCAAGTTTTCTCAAGTGTGAGTATCTTGTTTCACGTCGGTAAACTTTTGCTAAGGTAGTATATTGCATGCTCTTTTCGACCGGACTCGTCATGTTGCCCCAACACACCCCATTGAATTCTCTAACACATCAAGTACATGATAAGAGGTCTTCCTTTGGCGGTGACATCGGGATAGGGGATTACATAGGTACTCCTTGATTTTGTCAAAAGCGATCGGCAATCGTCATTCCATTCCACTACTTGATCTTTCTTTAGTAACTTGAAGATTGGCTCACAAGTAGCGTTAGATGTGCAATGAACGGCAATGTAATTCAATCGGCCCAAAAACCTCGACTTCCTTCTCGATGCAGGGGCGGCATCTCTTGAATAGCTTTAACCTTGGCGGGGTCAACCTCAATACCTTTACCACTGACAACAAACCCTAAGAGTTTTCGGATCTGACTCCAAAAGTGCATTTGTTAGGATTAAGTCTCGATCTGCACTTCTTCAATCATCAAGCAGTTTACGCAAATGATCAAGATGTTCTACTTCATGCGTGATCGAGCTATCATGTCGTCGACATAGACCTCTATCTCGTGATGAATCATGTCATGAAACAATGTCACCATAGCGCGATAAGTGGCGCTGCGTTCTTCGATCCGAGCGGCATAACCTTGTAACAGAAAGTGCCCCAGTGTAACAAAGTAGTCTTCTCCATGTCTTGAGGAGCCATTTTGATCGATTATGGGAGAAACCATCCATGAAGGAGAAAACCTTGTCTTGGCGGTGTTGTCAACAAAACATCAATATGAGGAAGTGGGAAATCATCTTTCGGACTTGCTTTGTTCGGATCTACGTAATCCACACACATTCGTACTTTACCATCCTTCTTGGCACAGGCACCACATTAGCGACCCATGTGGATAAGAAGTAACTAAGAAACCTGCATTGAACGCTTCATAACTTGGCTTTGATTTTCTCGACATCTCGGGGCGCATCGACGAACTCTTTCCTTTGGGAGAAAACCTTCTTTTGTTGGCAATTGGTGCACTACAATATCAATGTCCAACCCTGGCATGTCTTCGTATGACCAAGCAAAAACCTCAATGTAGTCTCGTAGCATCCGAACCAATCTTTCTTTAACACTGTTCTCAAGACCCGCTCCTATCTTGATCTCTTTTCTGTCTTCGTCAGTACCCAGATTCACAACCTCAACCTATTCTTCGTGTGGTTGTATAACTCGCTCTTCTTCTGTAGATCGACAAGTTCTCCGGCACTTCACAATCTTCCTCACTTTCATCTTGGCTTGGTAGATCGGATTATCGAAGTCATATTTAGCAATAGCATATTTGTTATTAACGATTCGGAGTGATTACGCGTGTATCACGTGGGCGTGTGTAAGAAACACATAGCTTTTGAAGGGGTGATAAAGTAAAGAAAGAAAATAAACAATTGAATGCAAAAGCCCAACGAATTTATTGAATGAAAATACGCAAGCGACGGATAATAACCCTCATAAGCGAGCCATGATGCCGGGCAAGGCACTAGGCTTTCAAAGTTTATTGTTCAAAACATAAAGAAATACGAAAAGCAAAACAAAACAAAAGCAATTACTCGACTAAAGGAGATTGGTATGGCGTCTTGGTCTTCCAATTCTTGAGCCCATGATCGGAGTTGGGAAGATCCACTTGCGATGTCGAAGTCGTGTGTCGTCTTCTATAGCATGGATTCCACTCGGGCGTGCGGAAAGGAAGTTGGCCGCACGTTCGCGTATCATCTTCTGACCCTTGATAGTGAAGCCTAAACCAGTCTTGTCAAATTTGAAAGGAAGATCAGGGAGCTGTCCCCAAATAGAGCTACCTTCTTCAACAGCAGCCTTAGCATCTTTCAGTGAGGCCATCCTAGGCGGAGCTTTTGTAACTTTAGGAGTGACAGGAGAGTCAACAGGCATGACTCTGGGGATTGTTTCAAAAGCTTGACAGGGAGTCTCGAAGAATTCACCTTCCATCTCGAGATATCGGAATGACTGTAGATGACTGACCATATACTCTTCTTCGCCACACACTGTAACAACCTTCCCTTTCACCGGGTACTTCAACTTCTGATGTAAGGTAGAGTATGCGCCCCATGTATCCAAGGGCGTCCAAGTAGGCAAGAAGCGGACGAATGTCCATGACAAAGAATGGAGTCAAAAGTCCGGAACCGACTTTGACAGGCAGTGAGCTCTCAATCTTGTTTGCTTAGAACCATCAAAAGCTCTCACGATAATGTCAGGGTCTCAAAACCAACCCTTGACATCAAGCCGATCAAAAGCGGTCTTGGTAGGATATTGAGCGAGAACGGTATCCACCAAAACATGAGATAGTGTAGTGCCTTTGCATTCAACAGAGATGTGCAAGGCCTTGTTGTGTTTCTTTCGGAGAGTCATATCGACATCGAGAGAAGCCTAGGCCGTTGTTGGCAGCCGGCTAGCAATACAAACTTCAAAGGTCGGTGGTAGTGTCTTGCGGCACATGAGCATTCTTGAAACTTCACCAAGGCGTTAGCATGAGCCTCGAGCACAAGAGCGAGCAAGCATGGAGATCTTGGGAGTCTGTCCCAACTGTTCCACAACATTGTAGTCACTCTTCTTGATAATCTTCATAATTTCCTCCATTTCTTGTTTGGAGGTGTCTTGATAACTTCCTTTGGTACTACATGCGGCGGGATGAGTCAGTTCTTTCCTCTAGCTTGGGAAGGGATTGAATAGTTGGAATGCGAGTGGAGTCGCGGTGTCTTTTGGAGGAGATATGGAGAGAATACCCTTCGGTTCGGTCACCTTACTAGATCCGTGATGTTGTCAATGTCAGGAATGGTAGCTTCAACTGTAAGATCTCCAATGGTCAGAGGGTCTTGCTTGACGCCATGATAGTAAATATCAGCTCCATAATTCCAAGGGATAACCTTGTTAGAGGAAGATGGAACTGGTCTTGGAGAAGTAATAATGAGAGGTGCTACTCTAGGCATAGGATCAGCAGAGGAAATCCTTATGGTGTTAACATCAGCATAGTCTTCTGGGAAATCGTCACCCCATCCGGTCGCCTTAACATCTTCAATAGGAATCTTGTAACTCTCAGGAACAGTGTACTCCACCATGTAATCATACTTTCCGCTTGGCTGCCCCAAGGTATCCCATACAGATGGTACTGTTTCATTCGCATCGTCAATCTTCAATTTAGACATTTCTTCACACTTACGCAGTGGTTTGAAATAGTATCTCACGGTTATCCATCATGCCTTGAACACGTCTTCTCAACCAAGCACAACCATCGCGCGGATGGGCACCAACGACAGTTCTCGGGGCATCCTGGGTTGACACCGGCTTGCAACAAATTCTTCTTAACAGTCATCAGAGGAATGGTCAAGTCATCTATGTTGAAAACATAAGTATCGTCACCGACAACATTGAAACTCTTGTCATGATTAGGCATAGGCGCATTGATCACATTCGGAGTCTCAACAGGAGGATCAAATTCAATCTGCTTAGCTTCAATCATATCTTGAATCTTGTTCTTCAAAGCCCAACAATTGTCGATTATCGTGCCACAGGCTATTGGAATGGTAAGCACACTTAGCATTAGGATTGTATCTCGGAGAGGAAGTGTTGACATTCGAGGAGGATCCTCGGGTTATCACTCTGCTTTCAACATGTGTTACAAGGCTTGCGACAATGGCATGTTGATCTTAGTAAAGCTTCTTGGCGTTACGCTCTGCGTTGTCTCGTGAGGTTGTCTTGATATAGGATTGGAGATCACAAGCCCCCAGATTAGCGCGGTCGGTCTTGGCTCGGCTTTTCGACCATACACAACATTAGCTTCTTTCTTAGCACCAAAAGATCTCTTGACATTTGAAGATGTCTCTACAGAATCTTTCCACTCTTGATACCGGCTTCAATACGCTTGTCAAATCATTTCGGTGAATCCGGTGAAGAGTTTCTAATCGGATGATTAAAGAATGGGCCGTCGGTGTTCCCATAAACATATCAACCAACTCCTATTGGACAAGGGTGGTGAACTCGCTGCTAGATCTCTCCATTTCGAGCATACTCCTTGAACTTCTCATCACGACCCATAGACATGCTTTGTAGTTGCATGCGAGTGGGTGTCAATTCAACATTGTCTCATCGTCAGAAAGCATCGCTAAGTCACTCCAAGTACGGATACGTTTATTCTCTAGCTGATAGTACCATTCCAACTGAGTTCCGGACAAACTCTCTTGAAAATAGTGCATCCACAACTTTCTATCATCAGTGTGGGGATTGATTTTCTGAACATAGGACTTCAAATGCAGCTTAGGGCAAGACATGCCATCATACTTAGCAAAAGTAGGAACTTTGAACTTGGGAGGAATCACAACACCAGGGACAAGACTCAGATCATCAAAATTCAGCCCGGACATCTTCAGGTTTTCCACAGCATTTAGACGGTCTTCAAGTTGCTTGTACTTGTCATCCTCATCAGAGTATTGGCCATCATCATAGTTCTTCTCAAGTTCAGGCTGACTGCCTTCACCATTACCCTTGTTACTTTGTTCATCCTCCTTCTTGACACTTCCTTCTGAGAGCTCTATCCGACTGACCCTCTTAGGACCACCTTTGTAGCGTCTGCCCATGTTGAGGAGACCAACAACCTTCTTCTTTCTGTTGATGAGCTTCTTCAGATCCTCTTGGCCTTGGACCAAGCTGGTGAACATCTGCTGAAACTGAGCATTCTGAGCTTGGAGATCTTTGAGAGTCTGTTCGAGAGCCATTTCTGCTAAAATAAATAGCGAGCAAATGAGAAAACCAATCTCCAATGTACCTGTGATGCAATGTCATGCTATGATATGCAATGTTTATGCGAATGCAATGCAATGTTTTCACGGACCTTAGAGATTTAAATTTGTTAGACAAGCAATGAACAAACATTTATTAGTACTCTTTTTATTATTCTTTTTTCTTTTTAAGGACAAGAGATAGTTCAAAACAATAAAAGAAAACATAAACATCCTAAAGCTCTAAGTCTCCCATGGGCGCTTCCTCTTGGTGCCGATGTAGGCGTTGATGCTTCTTTCCTCGTGAAGTAGCTTTGTCAACTCTAGTACCTTCTTCTCGCTTGCATAACACTGAGCTTCAAAGGTATCCCTCTCTTCTTTAAGCTGAATCCAGGATCTCTTCAAGTCTTCAAAATCAGTAGGCATGTCAGGATGGAGGACAGTATAGGGTACGTCACCTATAGCAACAGGTTCCATAATTACTGGTAGAACAGGCGTGAATGGCATCATGAGGTTTTGAGCTCGAGCTCGCACCCATTTGAGGTAAGGTTCCCAAGGAATGGAGTTCGGGTGCCCCAAAGTCTTGGTATCGGTCTTCTTTACCATGCCCCAAGCGTGTATGAACCTTCGTCGGTAATTCTGGAGATCGTGACTGTAGTTGAACACAATGTCTTGGAGAAGCATATCATGTGGACCATCTTTTCGAGCAGAACCAAACTGACGTAGAGCTAGAGAAGGGTTGTAAGTAATACCTCCTCTTATACCAAGTAGCGGTACATTAGGGAATTCTCCACAAAGCTCGATGAATGTGAAGTCCTTTTGAGAGAAAAGACTCCAACGGATATCTGAATGAGAGAGTGACATCAATCTTTGAGACCATCTCAGCCTTTGTTCATTCTTCAAAACTAATGGAGGAAGGTGTGAAATAAACCACCTAGAAAGTAACGGTATACAACACATGAGAGTTCCTTGTCTCTTAGTAGTACGAGTGTGGAGAGAATGTAGGATGTCTCCAAGTAAAGTAGGCACAGGATTGCGGATAAGAAACAGCTTGATGGCGTTGACATCTATGAATTGATCTGAGTTAGGAAATAGAACCAAACCATAAATTAATAAGGCCACAATGTTTTCAAATGCATGGAAACTCATAACTTTGAGGAATTCTCGGGCTTTCTTAATTAAGAACTTGGAAAGTAAACCCTTAACTCCACTTCTAGTTTCCCAATTAGCTTCAATGTCTGAGCGCTTAAGATGTAAGGCGGATGCAATGTCTTCGTACTTAGGGACCTTTTCTAGACCGGTGAATGGCATTTGGTCAAGAATAGGTATCCCAAGTAGCTTAGAGAACTCTTCCAAGGTAGGAACCAACTGATAATCTGGGAATGTAAAGCAATGGTGTTTCAGATCGAAGAACTGGAATAGGACATGCATTATATCTTCTTCAAAACCGGAGATAACCAAGTCAAGTAGATAACCATGTCTTTTGATGAACTGAGCATGGTCGGGAATTTCTGAAACCAATTCTTTGAGCTGAGAAGGTATACCCATGAAGCTGATTCGGATAGTCTTTCTAGAAGCCATAATCCCTACAAAACAGAGCAAAGATAAATCCCTAGGTCCTTGAAATAGTTAGAAATGATATGCAATGCAAATGATGTCATGATGTCATGTTTAGCACACACAAACAATTCACACAATGAGCCTAGGGTTAAGGCTTGCATGAGGTATAGGTGATTACCCCACCAAAAGTTTGAGTTGGTTCATCCTGTCCTATAATAGTAACCGGGTTCTAGGAATCTCACATCATAGATCTTTCTCTTAGGCGTTTATTTCAATACGACGGCCAAGTGGTCGATCGAAAATATCCCAAAAGTCTGATCTCAATGAGCGTAGCATCGAGTATCAACCAACCTTAGTCTGCACCAAAGCCGGCCATCTCACTACCTTCTAATGGCTAAGATGGGTCAATTAAGGTTCTAAAAGTTTAGTTAGCGCTTGATGACACCACGCAGAAGCCAAATACTATCCTCAACTTAGGAATGAAGAGTATCGGGACAACCAAAGTGTCACGCTAACGTAGCCATCATGTTGACCGTTTAGTTATACGTCTAGCGGTCGCGATGATCTAATGCTACTTACCTAAAAGGAAACCCAGATCCGGGTGTAGGATCCCCCAACAATACAATACCCAAGCAACCCTTAAAGATAAAGCACGCAATTCAAACAGAAAGCATTAAAGGTGATTTAGAAATCCTTAAGGCAATTCTCTCTTTAGGGTGTAGTCCCCAGCAGAGTCGCTAGTTCTGTAACACGGTGAACTGACTTTTTAGTGTTTTTGTATCGCAAATGTGCGGATAGCAAGATTCGCCACCGACTTTTATTTTTATCCAATTAAGGGAAGGTAAAAGTATAGAAAAAGACCTTCGTTTAGATTCTGAGTAAGGGAGAAGGTTATGAAAAGGGAAGGTATTAGCACCCCTTTCCATCCGCAGTTTATTCTACGGGCTCTTAGTTGCTCTAGATCACCTTTTTAAAATTGCTTTCTGTGTGTTTGACAAAAATATTTTGAAAAGGCATTTCGCTTTGACTTTGTAATGACTCATGTAGGAGTGTATACAAAGTGTTCGGAAATGTTTCGTTTTTTTGAAAAGAGTTTGAACTTTGAAAAAGAGTGTGTGGTGTGAAAAGTATTTGGTTTAGAGCAAGCAACTAAAAGACTTATTTACCTACTCAGAATTGGTCGTTTTCATACTTTTACGTTCCTTTAGAATAGCGCTAGCCGTACCATTAGTTAGTAGGTAGCTCCATTCGTTGGATGTAAGCGGGACATTCGAAGGGACATCGGATGGTCATAGAAAGCAACTTGTAGGAAGTATCCTAGCACATTCGAAGGGACTATCATCACTTTTCGTAGGCGACAATCGAGGGTCAAGATCATGTATTCGGAGGCGACATCGTGGGTCTATGATCTTTGTATCGAAGGGACTATGATGATTTGTTTGGAAGGCAACGGTGCTAGAATACCTCTACGTTCGAGGGACATGACCATTTTGAATTCGCAAAGGCAACGAGAGAATTACCCTAATGGGTGCATGTGTGAAAGAAGTGTGTTGATTTCAGATATTTTATCTTGAAAATTAGTGGGCTAAGTTCATTATATTCTTGCCATACACGCCTAGTTACTAGCAATTGATAGGGTGCGGAAAGTAAAATGCGGAATGTAAAGATGCGGAAAGGTAAATCCTACGCTATTACAAGGCTTTGGGGCAGATACATAATTTAAAATGCGGATAATAAAACCTAATTTAAACTATTACATCCCATAAACAGTTACATTATTGAAAAAAAAATGAAATGATAAAGAAAGAATCGTCTGAATCGGATCAACCTGTAAAAACGAGAAATCGGAAAATACGAGATGAATCGAATAAGATAAAAAAATGTTAGAAAAATGCAAATTTTTATATGAGAAAATTATGACATGCTGGAAATAACATAAACATGCTAAAATATTTTTTTGGGATTTTTTTGGATGCAATTTAATAATTTAAAATGAATTAAAAGTGTTTTAAATGCAAAATTATGAATAAAAATAAATATGCATGCAAAATTATATTTTTTAATTTTATAAATTAAAGAAAGGTTTTATGAAAATAATGTAAAAAGAAAAATAATTTTTGATGATTTTTTAATGCAGAAATAAAAATATGAAAAGAATTAAAATAACATGAAAAATATTAAAATAAAATAGAAAAATGGAAAAGTTTGTAAAACGGAGAAAAACCAAATGGTCCTGGGGAGAATCGAACCCAGGACCTTGCTTTCACAGGTCACATGCCTTGCCAACTGAACCAAAGCGCCTCACTGTTTGGAAACCGGATCGAGTGAAAGAAAGACAAGTGTCGCTCCCTGATGCTCTAGACCGCGCGCGAGGCTTCGTCGTCCCCGATTCAAATTTTCAAAGCTAGCGTCGGCTGTTATTCGACGCTATGTCCCTGGCTAATTCAAAAAATCAAGCAAACATAATATAAATAAGTTCTAAGGCCATGGTTCGATTCAGGACATCATTCCGGATGCAATGGTATAGGTCTCATGGTCCAATTTTTCCTATTTTGGAAAACCCTAAACTGTGTTCAGAAACCCTAACAATGGTGTTATGCATTCTTGGCCATGGAAATTCGATTATAGCACCCAGAAAGTTTGCAAATACATCACTGATCACAAAAACAAACACAAATCAAGTTAATAATGCATGAATGATGAAAATCGATTTTGAAAGAAACTTGACAAACCGAAATCGTGTTTGATGAATTCTTGATGGTTTTGAATGATGTAAGAGTCTGGATCGACTCAGAACAACCCAAGGAATGCAATGGAATCCTCAAAAGCAATTGAAAGTGGCTGGATCGATGGCTGCTAGTAGCTTGTAAGTCACGGATTTCTTGAATTAGGTTAGGGTTCTTAGAGCAATTTTTCTGTTCTCTTTTGATAGGTATGCATCATGTATACTGGATGGATTTGGGATGGTTTTTGGCAAGAATCAATCAGCATTCAAAGCAAATCAAATTTGATTTTTGTATAAAATCAAATTTTCAAAACTTGGTTAATTTCCAATCCAATCTTTCCATATTGATCAATTTTCGAAAATTGCTGGCTTTTGTGAGTTACTTGAGTCTCAAGGAAAGAATAAAAATCAATCTTCCAATTAATTTTGATTTTATACTTTATTTTTAAATTTAATTTGCATTTAAATGAATAAATTACAAATTAAATATAAAAATAAATCAAAAATTCGTGGCATTGGGCTTGGATATTCCTAATTGTATGAGGAATAAGTTTGGATGAAGAAAAAGCAAGCCCATTTGCAAAAAATTTGATTTTTAGAAGTATCTCTCTTTGTGCATTCCTTCAAAATTGCCCAACTTGTGAATGGTGTATCTTGTTCAATTTTCCACATTTTTGAGTGTTCTTGGACTTTTTGGAAAGCTCTAAGAGTCCTCTAACCAACCTTTTTGGTCTCATCTCAATTGGAGTTTCCATGCTCAATATATCCTCAAAATAAAATGTTGACTTTTTGTTGACTTTGCAAATGACCTGTAATGTTTTGGGCCATACCTCTCAAATGAAGCATTTTTTGGACATTCTTGTGAGACATGAAATTGTAAAGAATTGAATTTCCTTCAAAACAAGAGGTGGTGGAAAAATTTCTGAGAAAGTATGAAGAAGTTATGATCAGTCAAAGTTCAGTTGACTTTTCACCTAGAAACCCTAATTTGGAAAGTTTGACTTTTGAGCAAATCTTGAGTTTTCTTGATGAATCATGATCAACCCTTGATCAAATGATGAATGTAACTTCAAAATGAGGATGTTGACCAAAAATTATGAAGTTTGACTGTATGTTGACCACAGTTGACTTTTTGTCCAACACAACTGATTTTCAACCATCTGAGCAATTGTTTGAGGAAACTTGACTTGTGAGGCTTGAAACTTGACATGGAGAATCTTTGAAACATATGAGGAGGCATGAAGACCATTGGAGATGTTGGAAGTCCATCTTGATCTGAGGAATACTAAACCCTAGTTTGGGTTGATTGTCTAGGAGAGAGTTTGTCTGATCAACTCTTGAGGAATCCTTGAGTATAGATGTATGAAATCTCTTGAGTAGATGGAGGGAAAATTTTGGGGTATGACACTTAGCACCGTGTATCCAGGGCCTCCCCAATAAACAACTATAAGCCAGAAAGATATCCATTACTTGAAAAGTAATGTTGAATAGTTGGGGTCCGATAAGTACCGGGAGGTCGATCTCTCCCACTGCCATCCTGCGAGATCCATCAAAAGCCTTTACGATCAGAGAACTAGGCTTCATGATTGCCCCTTCTACCTGTAGTTGGGCCAGTGTTGTCTTCGGGATCACATTCAAAGCTGAGCCTGTATCAACCAAAACTCTAGCAAGAGTCGTTCCACCACAGGTAACAGAAATATGGAGAGCCATGTCATGATTACCTCCGTTTGGAGGGAGATCCGCATCAACGAATGACAAACAATTGCCATCATTTAAACTTGAAATTGCAACATCCAACTGATTGATCGTGATATCTTCAGCCACAAATGAGTTGTCAAGGAACTTCAACAAGGCCATCTTGTGGGCTTTGGAACTTTTCAACAAAGACAAGATCGAAATTTTTGCGGGAGTCTGACTAAGCTGATCAACCACCTTATAGTCACTTCTTCTGATGATTTTCAAAGTCTCATCACTTGGCTTAAAAATATCCCTCAGTTCTTCTGCACTTAGGTCAACAACTCCATCTTTCTTCGGAGGAACAACCGGCGCCTTCTCCGCAGCTCTGTTCTTGATCGGATCCTGGTGGTAAATACGACCACTACGGTTCATGCCACTCATACCAGTGATATTCTCAGTAGTAGACTCTCCCAAAACCATTGGCTTACCATCCACAACGACTTCAGGTTCGTAGTTCCATGGAACAGCTTTTGTATCTTCATAAGGAATTCGGATGGGCGGGTAAACCATCATTGGTTCTACCGCCGTAACAGGTTCTTCTTCTTGGATAGGGATAGTTGGAGATACATGGAGTCTCCTATTGTTGATGAGAGGGACCACCACATCTACTTCAATTTCAGCATGAGCTCGACTAAATTGAATCAAGTGTTGACACATTAATCCTTGTAGGTACTTCTTGAACTTTGCACAATGTTCTGGATTGTCTTGGCAAATCAAACAGCTATCATGACCTCCTTTCAGTAAGCTGACATTCTTCATCTCCTCAAACACCTTCTTTAAAGACATCTTCAATTGATCCACCTCCATAACCAGACCTCCTTCTTCAACCAATGCATTCACTGGCGGCGACCCATGCCTCGACAATGGATTATTAGCAATGTTGGGGACGTCAGCGAAAGTTAACAGGTTTCGGTCGATAAGTTCCTAGACCTTGCACTTAAAGGCGAAACAGTCTTCTGTGGTATGCCCGGGAGAATTAGCGTGAAAAGCGCATCTAGCATTCTCATTAAACCATGGTTCGGGAGGCCCTGGAATAGGCTTTAATTCCCTCGGCACTACTCTTCCATCTTGAATCAAATACGGTAGTAGACTAGTGTAAGTCATTGGAATATGCTGAATCTCTTCCTTGGTGTACTTGTGATAATGCAAGCTCTTCTGTTGAACCAAACCCTTGTTTGGACCCTTGACTTGTTGTTGTTGTTGGGAAGCTTGATTCTGAGAAACCTGAGTTGAATAAGGCATCGGCATCTGCATGGGTTGCTGATATGGCATACCGAGAAATTGCATAGCGGCCTCATAGGGGTATGACATATACGGGACCTGAACTGGAGCAGGTCTAGCTGGTGGTCTTCCCCTTCCTCTTCCGCTTGATTCATATGCAGCATTGGCTTCGACTTCCTTCCTCTTAAAGCCATTGAACGGCTTCTTTACCGCAGACGGTCCTACATTCCCTCCAAAAATCTTACCGGTCTTCAAACCTTCCTCGATCTTCTCGCCTACCATTACCAGATTGGAGAAATCGGAGAAAATGCTTCCAATTAGTCTTTCATAGTATTGCACAAGCAATGTTCCCATGAACATATCATTTAACTCCCTTTCTGCTAAAGCTGGTTGAACCCTCGAGGCCACTTCCCTCCACCTCTGAGCATACTATTTAAACGATTCCCTTTCCTTCTGAGACATGTTCTGAAGTTGTACACGATTGGGGGCCATAATGGTGTTGAAGTGGTACTGCTTGAAGAAAGCATTAGACAGGTCATCCCAAGAGAGGATATTTGAGTTCTCTAGTTGCATGTACCAATCCAAGGATGCCCCTGAGAGACTATCTTGAAAACAATGAATCATTAACTAGCTGTTCTTAACATGCGCCGCCATCTTGTGGCAATACATCCTCAGATGGGTGTCTGGACAACTCATTCCCTTATACTTCTCAAAATCAGGCTCTTTGAACTTCGGTGGAATGATAACATCGGGGACAAGACACATGTCCACAGCACTCATGCCAACAACATTCTTCCCTCTCAGCTCCTTTACTTGTTCAGCTAGCTCTTTGCACATCTTCTGTGCAGCCATATCTTAGAAAGGAGTTGGATTGCCCACAGGCACCACATTCTGATAGAATTGTCGCATGTAATCGTCTTGCTGATCTTCCTCACCTTGAGGAGTCGTAGACCAAAGATTCTCCTGCTCATCCTCCTCTTGCCCTTGCTCGTCATTTCCCATAGTCTGGGTAGCAGCGTGGGCGGAAGCAACATTCCCCTGGTTATCGGCTCCGTTGAAGAAGTCAGCCGGCATCCCATAAAATGGAGGATTAGGTGCTTGTACTCCTGGAAATGGAGCATTGCCAACACCTCGAGGGGTCCTCACATTTCCAGTAACGACGGGAGGAATGGTAGCAGTTGCGTTGTTAGTTGTAGCGGCGGCGGCAGCGGCAGCGGCGGTTGCAGCAGCAGTAGCAGCGGCAGTAGCGGCGACGGCGGCTTGCTCTTCCTCTCTTACATGTTGGGCCGTGAGCATATCCATCAGTTGGTCCATCTTGGTCTTCAGAGTGTCGATGTCGTCTTGCATGGCAGTCTGTCTCGTCTCGTACTGATCCATTGCTCTTCTTGCGTTAGCCCTGGTTCTGTACGGGTGTCGGGTAGTCAGCTTGAATCTGTGTGAGGCGAGATAAAAATGAGTAACCCCTTTTGGTAACAAGTGCATGATTATGTACGTTTTTTGCGTATGTATGCATGCGAAAAATATATGGATAATTTCTTTTAGTTTCGGGGAATTTCTCATAAGTTTGTTAGCAGTTAGCAAAATATTCAGAAAAGAATCAACTAGAATCGCACATCAACAAGTTCTTATATAAATCAAAACATCAGGCATGTCTTTGTTTGTGACCAAGTTTCAACAACATAACAAAATACAAATTAGGAACACAAAATATTACAATATCGATTCATAGTTTAATGACATAAAGTAATTCAAATGCTATCCTAATAAAAATCTTTCCCACGACGAGGCTTCAGATCTCTGGTCTCTGCTTTGAACCTGTTCACCACATCCTGGCAAAGGAAGAGAAACTCACTCACAGCCGGGGGCACCTGATTATCTTCGAGATCTTGTAGAGCCGACCTAAGTCTCCAAGGTACATCAACAACCAAGTGGTTACACATGTCCACCATATCACGATATCTCCTATAGAAGTACTCATTCTGCTCTTCTAAAAAGGACACAGTCTCGTCCTTTTCATCCAAAACCCGATTCAAATTGTGGATCTCATCTATCCACCCTTGACATTGTTCCCTGAGGCCTTCATAAGCATCTATATTGCTATCCTTTTCTTCTCTCGCAACTTTCAGGTCTCGAGTCCTTTCAATCAACTCAGCCAACTCTAATTCCCGAGCAATATGAACTTCCTCTTTCTCTGCTATCTCATTGTTCAGCATTTTGTTAGTTTGTACCAGAGAATCTTCTAGCTCCGAAATTCTAGTTTCAAGGCGTGTTCTCAAAGCTTCCTTTTCTTCAATAGCCTTTTCTTCATCTCGGTAAGCTTTTCGTCTCTGTTGCTGAGCAGTCTTCAACTGTCGACGAAGATTTCTTGTCCCGCTCACAACACTCTCCAAGTCTTCAGAATACCTCAGCATACGCTCTTCGTCTTCTTCATTTTTCCTTCTTCTTCCTGCCAACTCCTCTCTTACTTCCTGGAGGTCAGCTTCCAATCTTTCAGCTTTGTACGAAATGCTAGAGTTAACACTTTGTAGCTCCAATATTTCTTCTTCCATTTTTCTAATGATTTCTTGAAGCCTCATGCTTTATTCTATCGGAACATGAGTAACCACAGGTTCTGGATGATTGACAGGCACCTCCACACAATAAGGTAACTTGATTTCTTTTACTCTGTCTACGACCCACTGACGGTAGGATCGTCCATCAATACCACCCCTTTTGATCAATCCTCTACTCTCTCTATAAATTTGATTCCAAGCTCTTCGGATCTTCCTTACCTCATTACGATCTTTTTGGCCAAATTCATGTATAATGAAGCTTCCCAAGTGCTCAGGCCTGGGTTCGTTTTCCATTGGATACCCCAACTATCTCGTTGCCAATCTTGGATTATAGTTGATACAGCCCACAGACCCAATCAAAGGAACATTGGAGTAACCTCCACAATGTGTGATAATATCAACGAATCCCTAACTTGGAGAATGCCACAAAACACCATCAGCAATGAGTGAAGCCATCTTTTGAGGCCATGTCAACCCTCTCAAAATCTTTTCCCACGGCCCATTCTGGGGTATATGAGATTTCAACCATAAATACAACAATGGAGAACAACACAAAACCACACCCCGTTTCTTCAGGTACCTCTCATGGAGATGATAAATAACATCAGCCAATAAAGCAGGAATAGGATTCCCTGACATGAATATGCTGATAGCAGAAGTACTCACGTAATCACTTTCATTGGTTGGAAACATGACTACACCGAAGATGAGCAAAGCTAAGATGGAACTGAAAGCAGGCCAATCTTCTTGCATTCTCAAGTTTGATAACTTATCTTCTAAATTCTATCTGAGAATGCCTTTACCCGTAACCCATGGTGCCACCTCCCTGACAAGAAGAGACAAAGCGGCAGCCACTTCAGCCTTATTCAAATCCTCCCCTATATTGACGAAAGGGATATCATTGTTCAAAGGCCAATTAAGAATTCTTTCAAACTCTTCAATAGTAGGAACAAGCTGGAAATCCCGGAACGTAAAACATCGAAGAGGTGGATCATAATATTTTGCCAGAGTAACCAAAACTTCTGTGTTGACGTTGGTAGTTAACAAATCCAAAATATTCCCAAATCTCTTTCCGAAGTAAGCCCTACTGACAGGTGGAATCTTGTCGCTCATAGTCACCAACTTTCCAATCTTCAACTCTTTGAACTTGAGATGAGGAACGTTCTTCATTGTTGGGTCCATTCTTCTCTTTTGCTTACTGCACAATCAACTTATGCTAAATCAACTTATGCGAATGCATGCAATGTATGATGAAGAAATGGATAGAACCGGTTCACAAGGTAAGTGGGTCATGGCTTCGACGTCTACCCAACGAAAACCCCACACATGGTTGGTTCTAAATTTTTTTTGCTAAATGTCTCTTGGAGTCTCAGATCCCCTTTGAACAAACATTATCATCACGCGAACGGCCTACGGGGTGATAATATTTCCAAAAGTATACTCCAAGAAACGACTCTTAAAGGGATACTCAAAATCCTTTATTTTTAAGCGGTCGGTCTCGGTTTGGATACCTTAAAGAACAACATAGAGTTATAGGCCATCTGTCCGGAAATTGATGTCCTGCACTATCGTGCGGGGCAAAAACTTCCTTAAAACAACCAACTCTAAGTCGGAGTCTTCGCTTCGATCCACAAGACATTGGAGTCAGGGGGACCTAGGCTACGCAACCCCTCAATCCTAAATGTTACCTAGAAGCCTGGGTAGTGGGCTTATCTATGAATCAACACCCATAAATTCCCAACACAATAATATATCAACAAAATAATATATATAAAGCGTAAAGAGAATAATAAGAGATAAACAATAAATAAGCACAAAGAAAGAAAACACACAAACATGCGAAGAACTAAACTAGGGTTGACTCGCTTAGTCAAAAATCAATTTTAAAATTGTCCGTAGTGAAGTCGCCAACTGAAGCAACTCGATTTTGAAAAATCATTTAAATTTACGAAAACTAGTGAAATCGCCACCTAATTTTATTTGTTCCAAAAGGAACGGGAAAATATAGATAAAACCCCACAAATACGGATAAGGCGGTCTACGACCAAAAATATGGAATCGGGAGTCGGTTATGTAAGGGGAAGGTATTAACACCCCTTACGTCCATCGTACTCGATGAGACCCATTTAGCTCTAAGTGTTTGTGTGTGTTTATTGCTAAGTTATGAATACCAAAAGAAAAAGGATTTGTTTATTATGATTTTGAGTTTTTCTCATTCTACTACAATGGTTTTCTTTCCCATTTCAATACTCTTAATTTCTACAAGCTAGCACCTAATACACCCACAAACCATACTCCTAATCCAACTTTTCTAAACCATTCCAACAATCAACCAACAAAACCCTATAAATCCACTATCAATTTTACCCCCAAATCCAAAATATATCTATCAAAACCTAACAATATGAGATGGAGAATCAAACCCTTACCTCTAGTGCTTGGATGATTCAAGATGATTCTACAACCCCAACCTCAAGCTTCCTCTCTTGCTCTCTTGCTCTTCTTCTTCTTCTTTCCAAAACCCTCTCTTTTTCTCTCTAAGACCAAGTTTGGTTTTATGTGAGGAAAGTAGAAAAACAACAGAAGTGATTTTTATGAATGGAAGGAAAGTGAGGAAAATGGTTTTATAATGGTATTTTTACTAGTAAGTCAAGGGTGAAAACCCAATTCTAACAAAATGCTCCCCACACCCCTATCTAATTATATCATTAATTCAAATAATTTTGGGGAATTGAATATCGGGTCCGAATAATATTTTACCGAATCGAACGGAATAAAAGCCGGACCGAACAAAACGTCGCCAAATATATTATCATATATATCGATTAATATATTTAATCTCGTCGCAAAATAAATATTGATCTGTAACTCAAAAATATTAATATAATATAATATTAATTAAAACAGGGCGTTACAACTCTCCCCCACTTATAAACTTTTCGTCCTCGAAATTTCGACCAAAACGAAACAAATCGGGACATGGTTACGCATTCGTCCACTCAATCCTCGCGTCAATTAAACAACATACAAAATACACCAAATACAAGGGAATTTCCCTAATTACATCGTCCCTTCAAGAACAACCATGCCGAGATGCAAAGCCCATACAATACACTCGACAACCAACTAACACCCAACAACTAAACAAGTCACAGACACACCGGTTCGCTCGAGAACTAAACAAACAAGATCGATACCATCCTAACGCCTCAACCATAGAATTAGTCACACACTCGAACCGACGCCTTGGAAATGAGTCACCAACGATAGGAACATAAAGTCCTATGACACAACACCGACACCATCGCTAAAACGAAAACAACAAAATGGTTATACAAACCAAAACTGAAACAATCAGAAAAGGATAAAACCACGCGTGCTACGCAAACGCGAAAGAGATGCCTTCAATTACGCATAAGCACGAACTTAAGAATTACACTTGCAGTTATCGCTTTCATTCCAAAAATCACAAGGTCACATCATCATTGTAGATTACCAACGTACAACCCTTGAACCATAACAAGTTTCACAAACAAAACAGAACTGCGATACACCACTCATTCTAGGGCTTATACTGACGACTTGCGACTATAACTCTCTAGTCCAAATCCAACAACCTCGCTTACTCGCTAAAACTCAATGCTCGATATCTAAACCGTGTTGCGTCACTTTTATGCATAAGATGCCAACCGTAAAACAACTTGGTTAATCCACAGCTTCACAATCACCCAAAATGGATACGTTCAAAGCGTACACTCATCCAGACACATAATAACATTAGTCTCATCAACTCGAAAAAATCACTCTTTCACTCTCGATTGATCAACGTCCATTGATCCTCTAAAATACATGACATAGTTTGACCTTTTCAAATACTGTCCAAATATTTCACTTGTGAAACTTTGACGTATACACCTGACTTCAACGAAGTCTTCCCTTATAACAATTCAATTCCCAAAGTTGAATTAAGTAATCACCATCCTCGCATCGTCGCAACGATCAATACACTGGTTTCTTATTCGAAACATCTTTCATAACTTTCAATCTTCCAAAGTGGTAATTCAAACCAAAACACTCTCTCAAGAACTCTACTCATCAACTTCGTCTCATACTCCTGAAATTACAACACAGGTCAGACTTAGAACCATAACATCAATTTCTATGGAATCCAATCATGAACACCGTCGCGACCGACTTAAGTCACAATAGAACACCTTCCTCTATAAAACATCGATCATCTTTAAGTACCCATGGTTACCAAACCATCACCAAATTCCTTACCGTCAAGACTTATTTTTAGTCGTAATCTAATAATCCACCGCGACCATTAGTATCAGACGAAATCCATATGTTAGTAGTGAAAAAATCCTTAATAACCTTCTGAGCTTAATCTCAACAAGCGTCTCAAAACAAATATGCAACATTCTTCAAAATAATAAAATCCCAAATCAGATATTCTTGGGTTAACCGCGATATCAACATAATAAACTCAACGACAGACGAAGTCTCTTTATAGATCACACTCTAACTTTGAATTGTCTTCAACAATTCCAATCTTCTCGCCGTTAACATCTGCACCTTTAATATTTCAAATGCTCACAACCGCATCAAACTCTAACTCCCGTGTCCGACAATTTTCCTTAAGAGAATCAAATCGTTCCAAGGTAGTAATACACTTTTCCAACTCTATGTCGAAATACATCTTAAGTCCAAAACGAAATATCACAATACGTCGCACAAGGTTCTCCAGTACCAACCAAGACCAAAATCAAAGCATTCGCTAAATGTTTCACTGGCTCAAACGAATTCTCTTCCCATTGCGAAGTCAAAATAGCGACTCAACAATCTCGAGTCAAAGTACCCACGATCAATACCAACTTATAAAACCATCTTCCATCAAAGTCACAAAGCTAACCATCCAAAACAAAAGAACTTCTAAGCTCTGAAATAACTCCCTTGAAGTCTTTTGCAAGATACAAAATAAATCCTCGCGGAACTGTCCATAATATCACCGTCTAAGTCGCTTACTTAAGGCACTTGCGTCCAACAGTTCAAAACTCTATCTTTAGAATACTCGACATGCATTAGTCTAACTTCATTACTAATAACGCAACGCTCGGATGCTGCCACAATTTCCTTGACTTGATGTGAACCAATTAATATCCATGAACACGAAATAACTCTTACAGCTACTCATGAGAGTAATGTCCGAACATCCCAAAATCATACCTGACGCATCAGTCACACTAATGACATCAACAATTACTCGCTAGGACCATACACTATCTTGAAAAGCATTTCCTGGACATCTTTAACCCTCACACTAACCCATAGGCAGCCAGACTTCACATCGATCTCAATAAACACATAAACTCCAAATGACCGATCAATCCAACATCAGTCCTTGGAAGTAGATACTTGTCCTCAACATCCACTTTGTTACTCTGTCTAAAAATGACACACCAACTTAAGCGACCTTCGTTCCTTCTTGAACAACACAACTAGGGCACTCCACGGCGACCCACTCGAATAAACAAACTCTGCTCAAACCAATCCTCAAGTTGACTCTTCAACTCTAACTCAGAAGCAAACATCCCTTAAGGATACTTCGAATCACAACTAATTCCAGAAACTAAATCCATCAAAACTTCACTTCGCACTACTGCGGTAATTCACTCATATCTCCATAAAAGGCCTCAGAAGAATCACAACAAGAAGCTCGCTTGCCAAAATCTTGTTTCTCACCAAAATCCAAATTTGCTCATAACTCAAGTAACCATGCACCACCTTGAGCCAACACATCTGCTTCATACACTATTAAGCTGGCAAGACAAGTTTATTCCAACCAACACAATTCCCAACTACTATCAACAAGAGATTAAGGGTGATCAGTTCCTCAATTTGTCAATAGACAATCGACAATCATGATGGTGACATAAACCATCTTTACCCAACTACAACAGCGTCTTTTAACTTACACTTCAAGTTACCGAAGCGTAACACTGCTTGAGTCTCCATCCTAAGCCACAAGCGCCACCAAGAAGTAAAACTTCTCCCCACTTGTTTCAAACTCGTCTCTGCAGACAAACAAATAGAAACAAGCAGGTACCGACAGTGTTTCACACACATGTCACATACAAAAGGGTTAAACACATTAACAACCTGGCCGACAGACCGACCTGCTCTGATACCACTAATGTAACACCCCAATAATACCCAAGTTTTTAAATATAAAAATCAGAGTAAATTAAAATTTCATAAATTCAATACTGAGGCATCACACCTTCAAAAACAACTCACTTTAAACAATTTTCTTTAAAGTATAAATCTCGGATACATAGCCTCGTCGGAAAACATAAATTGATTCATAAACATCAAAACATCTTCTTTATTAAACTTCCTTAATAAATCATATTTTCATAAAGTATGATTCTTATACATAGAGGAATAACACCAATAGAACAACAACAAGACAACATAAATATTCCCCCAGAGTGCTACGTATCAGAGCGACACCGACTCGACTAATAGCAGCTATGAACTTCGTCTTCATAACCTGCACGTTACCAATATAAAGGTAACGGCGAAACAAGTAAAGAGTGAGATACTCCAAAACATATAATTAAAGGCATGATAAAATATATATTGTTTTGGAATTGTAAAGGATATAAGTTAATAAGTGCATTCCAACACATATCCAAACCTCACTTACTTCGATCGTCATTCTAATGTGTATAATCTACACTATATTGCCATACCTCATCGGCATACTTCATCGCAACAACACATAAACCTCCATCGCCACGAAATCATCACAAGTTAATACGTCACTAACCAACACGACAATTATAAACAACAGCATCAAACAATACTAATAACTTAAGCATCATAAATGAAATCATCACAAATTGGCTAAAGCCCATCGTCGTTTTTGGCATAAAAGCCCATCGTCACAAAACATCATCACATCATATTTACATTAAGCATTTCATCAAAGTTAAATCATCGCAAAACTCATTATTTATACTCATCACCTAGTTATCATGAAACTATCAAGTTATATTCATTTCATGTTCATCACAAAGATCATCACCAAACAAAGCATCATAAATCATCGCAATTCAACATCATTCATCAATTAAAACCCAATGCCAAACAACTCAAACATAAACATAACCGACTCCATGAGACACGACTATGTTATGCATATGGTACCCATCGCTTTGTCCATAATTAGGAACACTTGGCATAAAAGCCTCGTCGCTTGGCATAAAAGCCTCGTCGCTTGGGATAAAAGCCCATCGTCGTCAATGCAATGTATGTGACTCGACAATAAAACAACACAACACAAAAACACCATCATCGCTCATCAAAATTGGCATAAAGCCCACATCGCCATAATTTATCCAAAACAAGATAAATATATCATCACCTCATATTTGCATTATGCAAAACATCACTAAACAATTCATCATCGTCAAAAGTCATGCATTCATCAATCGAAAGCATTTATCAACAACATCAATATAATCGTCACATCATCATGTGCAAAGACATATATTATTTCATCACAAATCATCGAGTATTCATTAATTAATACGTCGTCGCAAACATTATGTTTAATCACACTACATCACCAATTTACTCACTAAATTCCAAAAACGGAAAAATGGTCAAACATCTATAATCGTCGCGAAAGCCATTCCTAATAACCGGCATTAATCAAAATCATCAACATCGTAATCGGATTGTCCATACGTGCCTTAAATCCACTAAATCGCAATCCGATTCAATTTAACCGTAAATTGGCCTATTTCGGGTCATCTCGTAAAAACTCGTAATTTCTAAAAACTAACCTCACCACTATGTTCTACACGTCAAACTTAGCTAGCACGTCAATTTTCGTTGAATCGGAGCAACTTGCTCCGTCGTCGAATTTACCGAAATCGGAACATAATCGGGCAAAAGAAGTGCAAAAATCAGAATATGGGAGGCTACAGATACATCAACACGCGCCCCCGTGTGAATCAACATGGCCGTGTTGAAAAGCCCTAGAAACGCAAACAAAAAAAAAAACTCAGAGAATCAACAAGGGCACCCGTGTAAATCAAAACGGCCCGTGTTGATGGACCTGACATCAATTCTTCCTATTTAAGAGATCAACACGGGCACCCGTGTGAATCAACAGGGCCCGTGTTGATTGACCTGCGTGAAAACTCCATTTTTTTTGAGTTTTTCTCATTCTACTACCATGGTTTTCTTTCCCATTTCAATACTCTTAATTTCTACAAGCTTGCACCTAATACACCCACAAAGCATACTCCTAATCCAACTTTTCTAAACCATTCCAACAATCAACCAACAAAACCCTATAAATGAACTATCAATTTTTCCCCCAAATCCAAAATATATCTATCAAAACCTAACAATATGAGATGGAGAATCAAACCCCTTACCTCTAGTGCTTGGATGATTCAAGATGATTCTACAACCCCAACCTCAAGCTTCCTCTCTTGCTCTCTTGATCTTCTTCTTCTTCTTTCCAAAACCCTCTCTTTTTCTCTCTAAGACCAAGTTTGGTTTTATGTGAGGAAAGTAGAAAGAAAACAAAGAGAAGTGATTCTTAAGAATGGAAGGAAAGTGAGGAAAATGGTTTTATAATGGTATTTTCCTTACTAGTAAGCCAAGGGTGAAAACCCAATTCTAACAAAATGCTTCCCACACCCCTATCTAATTATATCAATCATTCAAATAATTTCGGGGAATTAAATATCGGGTCCGACTAATATTTTACCGAAACGAACGGAATAAAAGTCGGACCGAACAAAACGTCGCCAAATATATTATCATATATATCGATTAATATATTTCATCTCATCGCAAAATAAATATTGATCGGTAACTCGAAAATATTAATATAATATAATATTAATTAAAACAGTGCGTTACATGATGCACAAGTTATACCTCCACTAAGTGAGCAAGAGATGACCAAATTTTTCTTGAAGACTTTGGGTTCGTTCTATTACCGAAAGATGGTGGCCACTGCACCTAAAGATTTTGCTGAAATGGTGAGCATGGGAGTCTATCCGAGATGGACGATTGTCGAAAGAAGAAGGATCGAGTGGGGATAAGAAGTCATCTTTTGGATTCTCCAAAAAGAAATAAGAAGTTAATTCAGTTGTCCAGGAAAGGAGAACCGGACCTCCTAACAAACGTCCTCAGAACCAACAAGTTGTTGTTGTTACCCCTATTGTTGCTATAACTCCAACTACTATCCCTTACAAAAAATAATGTCAGCAAGGGCAAGGCCCAAAGATAGAACCGTTTGATCTGATTCTGATGACTTATGCAAAGTTGTATCCATCATTGATTTAGAGTCACTTGGTGCAACCAATGGCACCTCCAGCTGTTCAAAATCCTTTTCCTTGGTATTACAAAGCTGATCAGACTTGTGCGTACCACCAAGGAGCTCCAGGGCACAATATTGAGAATTGTTATTCATTGAAGTCAGAAGTGCAAAAGATGGTCAGATCCGATTTGTTGTCTTTCAAGGACATGGGTACTCATGTGCAAGGGAATCAGTTTCCCAAACATGGAAATGTTTTGAATATGATTAACGAAGAAATCAGGGTTTATGATGTGAATTAGATCATTGGAGATCTTGTGAAGATGCATGTTTCTCTCTGTAAAGTTTGTTATTGCACTCATGATCATGTTGATTGTAATGTGTGCAGCGAGGATACTCGTGGTTGTGATAAGATAAAGAGTGATCTTCAAGATAAGATGGACAGAACCTTATTTGGGTTATCAGGTTGAAGGATGAGCCTGAAGTTGAAGTGAATGTTGTCTATGGTACTTCTAGAGAAGTTCAAATCTATGACGTGAACGAGACTAATGCTAATTTAGTGAATTTGCACGCCGAGTTCAATTTCATATAAGGGCAAGAGGTGCACCAATATAATGAATGCTCAGTATGTAGAACAGATTATCGTGGTTGTGATTTCGTGAAAAGAGACATTTAGCGTATTTTAGACGAGGGCATTATTCAGATTATAGTAAGCAGGGTTGGTTTCAACAATGGAGTCAATATGATTGAAGGATCATTTGATGAATCTGATGATGAATACATTTTTGCTGATGAGATTTCACCGCTGATGAGTCTGGTGAAGAAGCAGATGTAAACGTCATTGTGCCATATTTTGATATTCCCACTCATGTGGAAGTGACCTATTACAGTAAGCCTCCAGTTACTCATTTGATTATTATCTTACCTGGACCTGTCCTGTATAGTTCCAACAAGGTTGTTCTATACAAGTACAATTCCACCATTCTAGAAGGAGATGTTGAGGTTCCAATTCAATCGTTACCTCATGTAGGAAATATTGCTGATGCTAGTCGAATGACTAGAAGTGGTCGTGTATTTGCTCCTATATTTCCAAAGATGTTTCATGAGTCAATGCCATTGTTAAAGATAGACCAGAGTAGGAAAGGCCCAACTTTGTGACGCATGGAACCAAAGTTGTAATTGGACTACTATTGACATCCCCACTTGCATTCACATGTCTAAGTAATTCACTTTTGCTTGTTTAAATTTTCAAATAATGATCCTTTCACTCTGCCCAAGGTGAAAGTGATGTTGTAAGGGGAAAATATGTTTGTTTTGAAATTTAAGATCATTAATAAAAGTTTTTTTTTCATTCCAAATTGTTTCTTTTATTTTCTAATATTTTTCTTGAAAAAATGGTAATCAGAAAAAACCTTTCACAAAAAAAAAATTTGAATTGAATCTGCATAATCACTTGTCACATGTGTCAATTTCTAAAATCTATCATAAACATATGTGCAGATTAATTCATAAAACTGTTGAAAACAATGAGCTTGCGCCCTCTTCCAACTTTGAACCTCCTGTATATGTAGCCTAAGAAGAGGAATTTAATGAGATCCCTGAAGATGTTTCTCGGTTGCTTGAGCGCGAGAAAAACACCATTCATACGCACACATAGCCGTTGGAAGTCATTAACTTGGGTTCTAAGGAAGATGTGAAAGATGTCAAGGTTGGAGCATTTCTACATCCTTGGTAAAGATCCATTTGATTGAAATGTTGAAAGATTATGTGGATATCTTTGCTCGGTCGTATCAAGATATGCCAGGGTTAGATACTGATATTGTCGAGCATTATTTACCATTAAAGCCTGAGTGCCCACCAATCAAGCAGAAGTTAAGAAGAACCCATCCTGATATGGCGATAAAGATTAAGGAGGTAGTTTTAAAGCAGATTGATGCAAGTTTCCTTGTGACGTCAGTCTATCCTCAGTGGATTGTTAAAATTGTGCCAGTACCAAAGAAGGATGGAAAAGTTCGCATGTGTGTTGATTACCGAGATCTGAACAAGGCTAGTCCGAAAGATGATTTTACTTTGCCAAACATTGATACATTAGTGAACAGTACTGCAAAATGCAAAGTGTTCTCGTTCATGGATGGATTTTCCTGATACAATCATATTAAGATGGCTCCTGAGGATATGGAAAACACAACCTTTATCACACCCTAGGGAACATTCTATTACAGAGTGATGCCCTTCGGGTTGAAGCACGCTGGTGCAACGTACCAGAGGGCCATGAAGACCCTATTCCATGATATGATGCATAAGGAAATTGAAGTATATGTTTATGATATGATTGCCAAGTCCCAAACTGAGGAAGATCATTTGGAATATATTTTGAAAATGTTTCAGCGTTTGAGGAAGTATCACCTCCATTTGAATCATAATAAATGTACATCTAGTGTCTAGTCTAGAAAACTGTTGGGTTTCGTTGTCATCCAAAAAGGAATTGTAGTTGATCCTGATAAAGTTAGGGCAATTCAAGAGATGTCGGCACCAAGATCATGTCGGCACCAAGATCTGAAAATCAAGTCATAGGTTTCCTCTGACATTTGAATTACATTTCCATATTCATTTCCCATATGACTGAAACTTGTGAACCAATATTCAAGCTGCTAAAAAAAGATCAAGTTTATGTATGGACAAATAATTGCCAAAGGGAATTTGAAAGCATCAAAGGGTATTTGCTTGAACCTCCTATCCCGCTCCCTCTCGTTGAAGGAAGACCATTGGTTCTATATCTAACTGTGTTAGAAAGCTCCATGGGTTGTATTTTTGGACAGCAAGACGAAAAAGGAAGGAAAGAATATGCCATTAATTACCTGAGCAAGAAGTTCACCGACTGTGAATCCCTATATTCTATGTTGGAGAAGACTTGTTGTGCTTTAGCCTGGGCTGCGAAGCATCTACAACAATATATGTTGAATTATACTACTTGGTTAATCTCTCGAATGGATTCGATCAAGTACATCTTTCAAAAGCCTGCTCTTATAGGAAGAATTGCTCGTCGACAAATGTTGTTATCTGAATATGATATTGAATACCGCACCTAGAAGGCTATTAAAAGTAGTGTACTGGCAGAATACCTGGCTCATCATTCGATTGAGGATAATCAATCCGTTGGATTTGATTTTCCTGTTGAAGACGTGATGTATTTAAAAATGAAAGATTGTGATGAACCTTTACCTGAAGAAGGTCCAGATCCAGAATCCTGATGGGGAATGGTGTTTGATGGAGCTGTGAATGCTTGTGGAAAAGGATTCGGTGTTGTGATCATCACTCCTCAAGGATCTCACATTCCTTTCACAGCAAGATTGATGTTTGATTGTACAAATATCATTGTGGAATATGAAGCTTGTATCATGGGTCTTGAAGAAGCCATCGACCTCAGAATCAAAATTCTTGATGTGTATCGTGATTCAGCTTTAGTCATAAATTAGATTAAAGGAGATTGGGAGACTCGTCACCCTGGCTTAATCCCTTACAAAGATTATGCAAGGAGGTTGTTGACTTTCTTCAATAAAGTATAGCTCCACCATACTCCTCGAGATGAAAATCATATCGAAGATGCCTTGGCAACTTTGTCTTCTATATACAAAGTGAACCAGTGGAATGATATACCTCATATCACCATTGAGCATCTTGAGAGGCAATCTTATATATTTTCCATGGAGGCAGAAAAGGATGATAAACCCTGGTATCATGACATCAAGCACTTCCTAATGACTCAAGAGTATCTGGTTGATGAAACAAGTAAAGATAGATAGACATCGAGGTGGTTAGCTGGTAGTTTCTTCCTCAATGTAGGTGTGTTATACAAAAGAAATTATGACATGGTCTTACTCAGATGCGTGGATAGACACAAAGCAGACATATTGATGCATGAGATTCATGAGGGTTCTTTTGGTACCCATGCCAATGGACACTCTATGGCTAAGACGATGCTAAGGGCAGGTTACTATTAGTTTACAATGGAATCCTATTGTTAAAAATTTGCGTAAAAGTGCCGTAAGTGTCAGATTTATGCTGATAAGATTCATGTGCCCCCTACACTTCTCAATGTTATTTCTTCCCCATGGCCTTTCTCTATGTGGGGTATTGACATGATTGGGATGATTGAACCCAAGGCTTCTAATGGACATCGTTTCATCTTTGTAGCAATTGATTACTTCACCAAATGGGTTGAAGAGGCTTCTTATGCCAATGTTACCAAGCAAGTGGTGGTCTGATTCATCAAGAATAATCTCATTTGTCGGTATGGTGTGCCTAGCAGGATCATCACTGACAAAGGCTCAAATTTGAATAATAAAATGATGGCGGAACTTTGTGAAGAATTCAAGATTGTTTATCACAGCCCTTCTCCTTACAGACCCAAGATGAATGGGGAAGTTGAAGCTGCAAACAAGAATATCAAGAAGATCATCCAGAACATGGTCGTTACCTACAAAGACTAACATGAAATGCTGCCATTTGCTTTACATGGATATCGCACGTCGGGAAGCACTTCAACAGGGGCGACCCCTTTCTCTTTTGTTTATGGGATGGAAGCAGTACTCCCATTGAAGTTGAGATTTCATCTTTGCATGTGATAATGGAAGCTTAATTATCTGATGTTGAATGGGTTCAGAATCGATTTGACCAGTTAAATTTGATTGAAAAGAATGATTGCTTTATGTCATGGTCAGTTATACCAGAAAAGAATGAAGAAAGCCTTTGATAAGATGGTCAAGCCTCGTGTATTTAGAGAAGCAGACCTCATGCTTAGAAAGATCATTTCTTTAAACTGTGATTCCAGAGGCAAGTGGACTCCCAATTATGAAGGCCCATATGTTGTCAAGAAAGCCTTCTCTGGTGGTGCATTGATTCTTGAAACTATGGATGGCGAGGAGTTCCTACGTCCTCTGATTGCTAATGTAGTCAAGAAATTATTCTCCTAAAAAAAAAAGAATAGCTCTCTAAGTGGAAAACTCAAAAGGGCGGCTTAGGCAAAAAAGAGCATCTCAGTAGACTGAAAAACTGAAGGGGCGGTCTAGGCAAAAATTAGAGACATAAAAAGAATAAATCTCCCGGAAGGCTGAAAACCCGAAAGGGAAATCTAGGCAAAATTTAGGGATTTATATGGCTAGTAACTACATCAGACAAGACTTGATCATAGAAGCAACAATCTGCATGGATTATCTTCATACCTCAACTGAAGACTACACTACTGGAGTTCAAAGTTGTTAGGGAGAATAGTGTTCATTGTTCTTCGATGTAACTTTTCCATGTATTTACCATTTTCAAAACTTTGTAATCATCTATGGAGTCATGCTATTGGTAGACTACCATTCTATCAATAAAATTTGAGCCTTTATCCAATTCCTTGGCAATCTTATTTTTATTCAGGTTATAAAAATATTCTTTTATTTTTGAAAATGCATTTCAAAACAAACAAATTTGTTAGAACATACATGCAAAAACTTTGCAATTTAAGTGTATTTACTTCGGATGTGAAGCAAAGGGATAAGATGGCACTGTCCTAATAGCAAACAAGATTGATAATGTTAAAGTCGGTACCATAAAGACCTCTATAACATTTTTCGTTCGAATATGAGATATAAGTGCAAAACGGATTGTTCCCACAGAATGTCCTATTTTTCCCCATAAGAGTTGGTAAGAGTAGCACTCTAATGAGACATGGTGACATCCCATGGGAGGCTTCCATCAGAAGGAACTTGAGAATGTTTACAATATGCCTGCAGCATCTTTTGAAATTTGATGTGATAAAGAGCTACCCTTCGGTTGATGGTTTGTGAAGAATTCGTTTGGCCGAGTGTTGTCCATGCATTAGTCAATCTCCCATGTTGATCCTCAACAAAATGTCCATATGCATCTCACGTACATTCATTCATACACTATGCATAGCTAAAATTCATTCTCATATGTTGATAATCAATGTATGTTTCATCCTTCCAATAGAATGTCAGCTTTAAGCAGAAAAAGTTCATCTTTCCTCTTTCTCCACTAAATTTCCCCTCTAAGAAGAATAGAGTCTCGACCCTCTTTGTAAGCCTCTGTGATTGTTCAAATCACCCTTCCCTAGCTTGATCATGGTTTGAACTTTGGTCCTCAAGCAACATTATTACCTTGTTCCTCTTAAACTATGAGTTCTAATTGGAAAGCACAGTTATATCAGGAAGATATCATCTCTCCAACAAAGGTGAATCCAAGATAATACACTTGTATTCTCCAGCAATATTGTTACAATCTTTTCCTAACAATATGTGATAGACTCTTCACGCAAGCGGTTGGTTTTCCCCAAAAAGTTTGGTAATGCCAATTTGGACTCCTTTCAGCAACCCAACAAGGAATCTCTCATTATGGATTAACCTATATTTCTTCAGTAAGTTGAAGACCTTTTTATGGAATCCTCCGATAAGTCATCTATAAGCTCAATATTGGTTGATTCCCATAGTTGTGTGCAGCAAGTTTGTTGTCCCGATAGATGGTAACCTTGTCCTTATGGAAGGTAGTTTATCGAAGATTATTGTTCTGATTAATGGCAGCCTGGTCCTTATAGAAGTTAGTTTATCAAATATTGTTATTCCGATGAACGACAGCCTTGTCCTTATGGAAGGTAATTTATCGAAGATTTGTTGTTCCCATGAATGGCAACCTTGTCTTTATGGAAGGTAATTTATCAAAGATCTATTATCCCGATAAATGGCAACCTTGTCTTTATGGAAGGTAGTTTAACGAAGATTTTTTGTTCCAAAAAATGGAAACCTTGTCTCTATGGAAGGTAGTTTATCGAAGACTTGTTGTTCCCATGAATGGAAACCTTGTCTTTATGGAAGGTAGTTTATCGAAGATCTATTTTCCCGATGAATGGCAACCTTGTCTTTATGGAAGATAGGTTATCGAAGATTTGTTGTTCTGATGAATGGAAACCTTGTCTTTATGGAAGGTAGTTTATCGAAGATTTGTTGTTCCGATGAATGGCAACCTTGTCTTTTTGGAACGTAGTCTAACGAATATTTGTTTTTCTGATATATGGCAACCTTGTCCTTACGGAAGCTAGTTTATCGAAGATTTTTTGTTCCGATGAATGGAAACCTTATCTTTATGGAAGGTAGTTTATCGATGATCTATTATTTCGATAGATGGAAATCTTGTCCTTATAAAAGGTAGTTTATCAAAGATTTGTTGTTCTGATAGATGGTGACCTTGTACTTACGGAAGGTAGTTTAACGAAGATTTATTGTTCCGATTAACGGAAACCTTGTTTTATGGAAGGTAGTTTATCAAAGATTTGTTGTTCTGGTAGATGGAAATCTTGTCTTTATGGAAGGTAGTTTATCTAATATCTATTGTCCCGATGAATGGAAACCTTGTCCTTATGGAAGGTAGTCTATCGAATATTTGTTGTTCCAATAGATGGTAACCTTGTCCTTATGGAAGGTAGTTTATCGAAGATTTGTTGTTCCGATGAATGGAAATCTTATATTTATGGAAGTTACGTTATCGATGATCTATTGATCCGATAGATGGTAACGCTGTAGTTTATCAAAGATTTCATGTTCCGACAGATGGCAACCTTTGCCTTATGGGAGGTAGTTTATCGAAGATTTGTTATTCCGATGCATGGCAACTTTTTCTTTATGGAAGGTAGTTTATCGAAGATTTGTGTTTCCGATAAATGGCATCCTTGTCTTTATGGATGGTAGTTGATCAAAGATTTGTTGTTCCGATAGATGGAAACCTCATCCTTATGGAAGGTAGTTTATCGAAGATCTATTGTCCCGATGAATGGCAACCATGTCCGTATAGATGGTAGTTTATATGAATGGAAGTTTATGGAAGGTAGTTTGTTTTCGATGAATGGGAACCTTATCTTTATGGAAGGTAGTTTATCGATGATCTATTGAACCGATAGATGGCAACCATGTCCTTATGAAAGGTAGTTTATCGAAGATTTGTTGTTCCGATAGATGGAAACCTTGTCCTTATGAAAGGTAGTTTATCGAAGATTTGTTGTTCCGATGAATGGAAACCTTGTCTTTTTGGAAGGTAGTTTATCGAAGACCTATTGTGCCGATGAATGGAAACCTTGTCTTTATGGAAGGTAGTTTATCGATGATTTGTTATTTCGATGAATGGTAACCTTGTCTTTATGGAAGATAATTTATCAAAGATTTATTGTTCCTATAAATGGCAACCTTGTCTTTATGGATGGTAGTTTATCGAAGATATGTTGTTCTGATGAATGGTAACCTTGTCTTTATGGAAGCTAGTTTATCGAAGATTTGTTGTTCTGATAGATCGCAACCTTGTCCTTATGGAAGGTAGCCTATCAAAGATTCGTTGTTTCGATGAATGGCAACCTTGTGTTTATGGAAGGTAGTTTATCAAGGATTTGTTGTTCCTGTGGATGGAAACCTTGTCCGTATGGAAGGTAGTTTATCAAATATCTATTGTCCCGGTGAATGGCAACCTTGTCCTTGTGAAATGTAGTTTATCGAAGATTTGTTGTTCCAATAGATTGCAACCTTGTCCTTATGGAAGGTAGTTTATCTAAGATTTGTTGTTCCGATTAATGGTACCCATATATTTATGGAAGGTACGTTATCGATGATCTATTGATCTGATAGATGGAAACCCTGTCCTTATGAAAGGTTGTTTATCGAAGATTTGATGTTCGGATAGATGGCAACCTTTTCCTTATGGGAGGTAGTTTGTCATAGATTTGTTATTCCGATGCATGGCAACTTTGTCTTTATGGAAGGTAATTTATCGAAGATTTGTTGTTCCGATAAAGTCCAACCTAGTCTTTATGGAAGGTAGTTTATCAAGGATTTGTTGTTCCGATAGATGGAAACCTCGTCCTTATTGAAGGTAGTTTATCGAAGATCTATTGTCCCGATGAATGGAAACCTTGTCCGCATAGAAGGTAGTTTATCGAAGATTTGTTGTTCCGATAAATGGAAACCTTGTCTTTGTGGAAGGTAGTTTATCGAAGATTTGTCGTTCCGATAAATGATAACCTTATCTTTATGGAAGGTAGTTTATCGATGATCTATTGAACCGATAGATTGCAACCATGTCCTTATAAAAGTTAGTTTATCGAAGGTTTGTTTTTTCGATAGATCGAAACCTTGTCCTTATGGAAGGTAGTCTATCGAAGATTTGTTGTTTCGATGAATTGCAACCTTGTCTTTATGGAAGGTAGTTTATCAACGATTTGTTATTCCTGTAGATGGAAACCTTGTCCGTATGGAAGGTAGTTTATCAAATATCTATTGTCCCGGTGAATGGCAACCTTGTCCTTGTGAAAGGTAGTTTATCGAAGATTTGTTGTTCCAATAGATTGCAACCTTGTCCTTATGGAAGGTAGTTTATCTAAGATTTATTGTTCCGATGAATGGTAACCTTATATTTATGGAAGGTACGTTATCGATGATCTATTAATCTGATAGATGGAAACCCTGTCCTTATGAAAGGTAGTTTATCGAAGATTTGATGTTCTGAAAGATGGCAACCTTTTTCATTATGGGAGGTACTTTGTCAAAGATTTGTTATTCTGATGCCTGGCAACTTTGTCTTTATGGAAGGTAGTTTATCAAAGATTTGTTGTTCCGATAAATGCCAACCTTGTCTTTATGGAAGGTAGTTTATGAAGGATTTATTGTTCCGATAGATGGAAACCTCGTCCTTATTGAAGGTAGTTTATCGAAGATCTATTGTCGTTCCGATGAATGGAAACCTTATCTTTATGGAAGCTAGTTTATCGAAGATTTGTTGTTCCGATGAATGGAAACCTTGTCTTTGTGGACGGTAGTTTATCGAAGATTTGTCGTTCCGATAAATGACAACCTTATCTTTATGGAAGGTAGTTTATCGATGATCTATTGAACCGATAAATGGCAACCATGTCCTTATAAAAGGTAGTTTATCGAAGGTTTGTTTTTCCGATAGATGGAAACCTTGTCCTTATGGAAGGTAGTCTATCGAAGATTTGTTGTTTCGGTGAATGGCAACATTCTCTTTATGGAAGGTAGTTTATCCAGGATTTGTTGTTCCTGTAGATGGAAACCTTTTCCGTATGGAAGGTAGTTTATCAAATATCTATTGTCCCGGTGAATGGCAACCTTGTCCTTGTGAAAGGTAGTTTATCGAAGATTTGTTGTTCCAATAGATTGCAACCTTGTGCTTATGGAAGGTAGTTTATCTAAGATTTATTGTTCTGATGAATGGTAACCTTATATTTATGGAAGGTACATTATCAATGATCTATTAATCTGATAGATGGAAACCCTGTCCTTATGAAAGGTAGTTCATCGAAGATTTGATGTTCTGAAAGATGGCAACCTTTTCCTTATGGGAGGTACTTTGTCAAAGATTTGTTATTCCGATGCATGGCAACTTTGTCTTTATGGAAGGTAGTTTATCAAAGATTTGTTGTTCCGATAAATGCCAACCTTGTCTTTGTGGAAGGTAGTTTATCAAGGATTTGTTGTTCCGATAGATGGAAACCTCGTCCTTATTGAAGGTAGTTTATCGAAGATCTATTGTCCCGATAAATGGAAACCTTGTCCGCATAGAAGGTAGTTTATCGAAGATTTGTTGTTCCGATGAATGGAAACCTTGTCTTTGTGGAAGGTAGTTTATCGAAGATTTGTCGTTCCGATAAATGACAACCTTATCTTTATGGAAGGTAGTTTATCGATGATCTATTGAACCGATAGATGGCAACCATGTCCTTATAAAAAGGTAGTTTATCGAAGGTTTGTTTTTCCGATAGATGGAAACCTTGTCCTTATGGAAGGTAGTCTATCGAAGATTTGTTGTTTCGATGAATGGCAAACTTGTCTTTATGGAAGGTAGTTTATCAAGAATTTGTTGTTCCTGTAGATGGAAACCTTGTCCGTGTGGAAGGTAGTTTATCAAATATCTATTGTCCCGGTGAATGGCAACCTTGTCCTTGTGAAAGGTAGTTTATCGAAGATTTGTTGTTTCAATAGATTGCAACCTTGTCCTTATGGAAGGTAGTTTATCTAAGATTTGTTGTTCTGATGAATGGTAACCTTATATTTATGGAAGGTACGTTATCGATGATCTATTTGTCTGATAGATGGAAACCCTGTCCTTATGAAAGGTAGTTTATCGAAGATTTGATGTTCTGAAAGATGGCAACCTTTTCCTTATGGGAGGTAGTTTGTCAAAGATTTGTTATTCCGATGCATGGCAACATTTGTCTTTATGGAAGGTAGTTTACCAAAGATTTGTTGTTCCGATAAATGCCAACCTTGTCTTTATGGAAGGTAGTTTATCAAGGATTTGTTGTTCCGATAGATGGAAACCTCGTCCTTATTGAAGGTAGTTTATCGAAGATCTATTGTCCCGATGAAAGGAAACCTTGTCCGCATAGAAGGTAGTTTATCGAAGATTTGTTGTTCCGATGAATGAAAACCTTGTCTTTGTGGAAGGTAGTTTATCGAAGATTTGTCGTTCCGATAAATGACAACCTTATCTTTATGGAAGGTAGTTTATCGATGATCTATTGAACCGATAGATGGCAACCATCTCCTTATGAAAGGTAGTTTATCGAAGGTTTGTTTTTCCGATAGATGGAAACCTTGTCTTTATGCAAGGTAGTTTATCGAAGACCTATTGCCCCGATGAATGGAAACCTTGTCTTTATCGAAGGTAGTTTATCGATGATTTGTTGTTTCGATGAATGGCAACCTTGCTTTATGGAAGATAGTTAATCGAAGATTTATTGTTCCTATAAATGGCAACCTTGTCTTTATGGATGGTAGTTTATCGAAGATTTGTTGTTCCGACGAATGGTAACCTTGTCTTTATCGAAGGTAGTTTATCAAAGATTTGTTGTTCTGATAGATCACAAGCTTGTCCTTATGGAAGGTAGTTTATCGAAGATTTGTTGTTTCGATGAATGGCAACCTTGTCTTTATGGAAGGTAGTTTATCAAAGAATTGTTCTTCCGATGAATGGAAACCTTGCCTTTATGGAAGGTAGTTTATCAAGGATTTGTTGATCCTTTAGATTGTAACCTTGTCCGTTTGGAAGGTAGTTTATCAAATATCTATTGCCCCGATGAATGGCAACCTTGTCCTTGTGAAAAGTAGTTTATCGAAGATATCATTTTCCAATAGATTGCAACCTTGTCCTTATGGAAGGTAGTTTATCGAAGATTTGTTGTTCCAATGAATGGCAACCTTATATTTATGGAACGTAGTTTATCGATGATCTATTAATCCGATAGGTCGAAACCATGTCCTTATGAAAGGTAGTTTATCGAAGGTCTATTGATCCGATAGATGGCTACCTTGTCCTTATGAAACGTAGTTTATCAAAGATATGTTGTTCTGATGAATGGAAACCTTGTCCTAATGGAAGGTAGTTTATCGAAGATTTGTCGTTCCGATGAATGGCAACCTTATCTTTATGGATGCTAGTTTATCGAAGATTCGTTGTTCCGATGAATGGAATCCTTGTCCTTATGAAAGGTAGTTTATCAAAGATTTGTTGTTCCGATAGATGGAAACCTTGTCTTTATTGAAGGTAGTTTATCGAAGACCTATTGTCCCGATGAATGGAAACCTTGTCTTTATGGAAGGTAGTTTATCGATGATTTGTTGTTTCGATGAGTGGCAACCTTGTCTTTATGGAAGATAGTTTATCGAAGATTTGTTGTTATGATAGATCGCAACCTTGTCCTCATGGAAGGTAGTTTATCGAAGATTTGTTGTTTCGATGAATGGCAACCTTGTCTTTATGGAAGGTAGTTTATCAAAGAATTGTTCTTCCGATGAATGGAAACCTTGCCTTTATGGAAGGTAGTTTATCAAGGATTTGTTGTTCCTTTAGATTGTAACCTTGTCCGTTTGGAAGGTAGTTTATCAAATATCTATTGCCCCGATGAATGGCAACCTATCCTTGTGAAAGGTACTTTATCGAAGATATCATTTTCCAATAGATTGCAACCTTGTCCTTATGGAAGGTAGTTTATCGAAGATTTGTTGTTCCAATGAATGGCAACCTTATCTTTATGGAAGGTAGTTTATCGATGATCTATTAATCCGATAGATGGAAACCATGTCCTTATGAAAGGTAGTTTATCGAAGGTCTATTGATCCGATAGATGGCAACCTTGTCCTTATGAAACGTAGTTTATCAAAGATATGTTGTTCCGATGAATGGAAACCTTGTCCTTATGGAAGGTAGTTTATCGAAGATTTGTCGTTCCGATGAATGGCAACCTTATCTTTATGGAAGCTAGTTTATCGAAGATTTGTTGTTCCGATGAATGGAAACGTTGTCCTTATTAAAGGTAGTTTATCAAAGATTTGTTGTTCCGATATATGGAAACCTTGTCTTTATGGAAGCTAGTTTATCGAAGACCTATTGTCCCGATGAATGGAAACCTTGTCTTTATGGAAGGTAGTTTATCAATGATTTGTTTTTTTGATGAGTGGCAACCTTGTCTTTATGGAAGATAGTTTATCGAAGATTTGTTGTTTTGATAGATCGCAACCTTGTCCTTATGGAAGGTAGTTTATCGAAGATTTGTTGTTTCGATGAATGGCAACCTTTTCTTTATGGAAGGTAGTTTATCAAAGAATTGTTCTTTCGATGAATGGAAACCTTGCCTTTATGGAAGGTAGTATATCAAGGATTTGTTGTTCCTTTAGATTGTAACATTGTCCGTTTGGAAGGTAGTTTATCAAATATCTATTGCCCCGATGAATGGCAACCTTGTCCTTGTGAAAGGTAGTTTATCGAAGATATCATTTTCCAATAGATTGCACCTTTTCCTTATGGAAGGTAGTTTATCGAAGATTTGTTGTTCCAATGAATGGCAACCTTATATTTATGGAAGGTAGTTTATCGATGATCTATAAATCCGATAGATGGAAGACATGTCCTTATGAAAGGTAATTTGTCGAAGGTCTATTGATCTGATAGATGGCAACCTTGTCCTTATGAAAGGTAGTTTATAGAAGATTTGTTGTTCCGATGAATGGAACCCTTGTCCTTATGGAAGGTAGTTTATCGAAGATTAGTCGTTCAGATGAATGGCAACCTTATCTTTATGGAAGCTAGTTTGCCGAAGATTTGTTGTTCCGATGAATGGAAACCTTGTCTTTATGAAAGGTAGTTTATCAAAGATTTGTTGTTCCGATAGATGGAAACCTTGTCTTTATGCAAGGTAGTTTATCGAAGACCTATTGTCCCGATGAATGGAAACCTTGTCTTTATTGAAGGTAGTTTATCGATGATTTGTTGTTTCGATGAATGGCAACCTTGTCTTTATGGAAGATAGTTTATCGAAGATTTATTGTTCCTATAAATGGCAACCTTGTCTTTATGGATGGTAGTTTATCGAAGATTTGTTGTTCCGACCAATGGAAACCTTGTCCTTATGGAAGGTAGTTTATCGAAGATTTGTTGTTTCGATGAATGGCAACCTTGTCTTTATGGAAGGTAGTTTATCAAAGAATTGTTCTTCCGATGAATGGAAACCTTGCATTTATGGAAGGTAGTTTATCAAGGATTTGTTGTTCCTTTAGATTGTAACCTTGTCCGTTTGGATGGTAGTTTATCAAATATCTATTGCACCGATGACTGGCAACCTTGTCCTTGTGAAAGGTACTTTATCGAAGATATCATTTTCCAATAGATTGCAACCTTGTCCTTATGGAAGGTAGTTTATCGAAGATTTGTTGTTCCAATGAATGGCAACCTTATATTTATGGAAGGTAGTTTATCGATGATCTATTAATCCGATAGATGGAAACCATGTCCTTATGAAAGGTAGTTTATCGTAGGTCTATTGATCCGATAAATGGCAACCTTGTCCTTATGAAAGGTAGTTTATCGAAGATTTATTGTTCCGATGAATGGAACCCTTGTCCTTATGGAAGGTACTTTATCGAAGATTTGTCGTTCCGATGAATGGCAACCTTATCTTTATGGAAGCTAGTTTATCGAAGATTTGTAGTTCCGATGAATGGAAACCTTGTCGTTATGAAAGGTAGTTTATCAAAGATTTGTTGTTCCGATAGATGGAAACCTTGTCTTGATGAAAGGTAGTTTATCGAAGACCTATTGTCCCGATGAATGGAAACCTTGTCTTTATCGAAGGTAGTTTATCGATGATTTGTTGTTTCGATGAATGGCAACCTTGTCTTTATGGAAGATAGTTTATCGAAGATTTATTGTTCTTATAAATGGCAACCTTGTCTTTATGGATGGTAGTTTATTGAAGATTTGTTGTTCCGACGAATGGCAACCTTGTCTTTATCGAAGGTAGTTTATCGAAGATTTGTTGTTTTAATATATCGCAACCTTGTCCTTATGGAAGGTAGTTTATCGAAGATTTGTTGTTTCGATGAATGGCAACCTTGTGTTTATGGAAGGTAGTTTATCAAAGAATTGTTCTTCCGATGAATGGAAACCTTGCCTTTATGGAAGGTAGTATATCAAGGATTTGTTGTTCCTTTAGATTGTAACCTTGTCTGTTTGGAAGGTAGTTTATCAAATATCTATTGCCCCGATGAATGGAAACCTTGTCCTTGTGAAAGGTAGTTTATCGAAGATATCATTTTCCAATAGATTGCACCTTGTCCTTATGGAAGGTAGTTTTTCGAAGATTTGTTGTTCCAATGAATGGCAAACTTATATTTATGGAAGGTAGTTTATCGATGATCTATTAATCCGATAAATGGAAGACATGTCCTTATGAAAGGTAATTTATCGAAGGTCTATTGATCCGATAGATGGCAACCTTGCCCTTATGAAAGGTAGTTAATCGGAGATTTGTTGTTCCGATGAATGGAAACCTTGTCCTTATGGAAGGTAGTTTATCGAAGATTTGTCGTTCCGATGAATGGCAACCTTATCTTTATGGAAGCTAGTTTATCGAAGATTTGTTGTTCCGATGAATGGAAACCTTGTCGTTATGAAAGGTAGTTTATCAAAGATTTGTTGTTCCGATAGATGGAAACCTTGTCTTTATGGAAGCTAGTTTATCGAAGACCTATTGTCCCGATGAATGGAAACCTTGTCTTTATGGAAGGTAGTTTATCAATGATTTGTTTTTTTGATGAGTGGCAACCTTGTCTTTATGGAAGATAGTTTATCGAAGATTTGTTGTTTTGATAGATCGCAACCTTGTCCTTATGGAAGGTAGTTTATCGAAGATTTGTTGTTTCGATGAATGGCAACCTTTTCTTTATGGAAGGTAGTTTATCAAAGAATTGTTCTTTCGATGAATGGAAACCTTGCCTTTATGGAAGGTAGTTTATCAAGGATTTGTTGTTCCTTTAGATTGTAACCTTGTCCGTTTGGAAGGTAGTTTATCAAATATCTATTGCCCCGATGAATGGCAACCTTGTCCTTGTGAAAGGTAGTTTATCGAAGATATCATTTTCCAATAGATTGCACCTTGTCCTTATGGAAGGTAGTTTTTCGAAGATTTGTTGTTCCAATGAATGGCAAACTTATATTTATGGAAGGTAGTTTATCGATGATCTATTAATCCGATAAATGGAAGACATGTCCTTATGAAAGGTAATTTATCGAAGGTCTATTGATCCGATAGATGGCAACCTTGTCCTTATGAAAGGTAGTTAATCGGAGATTTGTCGTTCCGATGAATGGAAACCTTGTCCTTATGGAAGGTAGTTTATCGAAGATTTGTCGTTCCGATGAATGGCAACCTTATCTTTATGGAAGCTAGTTTATCGAAGATTTGTTGTTCCGATGAATGGAAACGTTGTCCTTATTAAAGGTAGTTTATCAAAGATTTGTTGTTCCGATAGATGGAAACCTTGTCTTTATGGAAGCTAGTTTATCGAAGACCTATTGTCCCGATGAATGGAAACCTTGTGTTTATGGAAGGTAGTTTATCGATGATTTGTTTTTTCGATGAGTGGCAACCTTGTCTTTATGGAAGATAGTTTATCGAAGATTTATTGTTCCTATAAATGGCAACCTTGTCTTTATGGATGGTAGTTTATCCAAGATTTGTTGTTCCGACGAATGGCAACCTTGTCTTTATCGAAGGTAGTTTATCGAAGATTTATTGTTCTGATAGATCGCAACCTTGTCCTTATGGAAGGTAGTTTATCGAAGATTTGATGTTTCGATGAATGGCAACCTTGTCTTTATGGAAGGTAGTTTATCAAAGAATTGTTCTTCCGATGAATGGAAACCTTGCCTTTATGGAAGGTAGTTTATCAAGGATTTGTTGTTCCTTTAGATTGTAACCTTGTCTGTTTGGAAGGTAGTTTATCAAATATCTATTGCTCCGATGAATGGCAACCTTGTCCTTGTTAAAGGTAGTTTATCGAAGATATCATTTTCCAATAGATTGCAACGTTGTCCTTATGGAAGGTAGTTTATCGAAGATTTGATGTTCCAATGAATGGCAACCTTATATTTATGGAAGGTAGTTTATTGATGATCTATTAATCCGATATATGGAAACCATGTCCTTATGAAAGGTAGTTTATCGAAGGTCTATTGATCCGATAGATGGCAACCTTGTCCTTATGAAAGGTAGTTTATCGAAGATTTGTTGTTCGGATGAATGGAAACCTTGTCCTTATGGAAGGTAGTTTATCGAAGATTTGTCGTTCCGATGAATGGCAACCTTATCTTTATGGAAGCTAGTTTATCGAATAGTTGTTGTTCCGATGAATGGAAACCTTGTCCTTATGAAAGGTAGTTTATCAAAGATTTGTCGTTCCGATAGATGGAAACCTTGTCTTTATGGAAGGTTGTTTATCGAAGACCTATTGTCCCGATGAATGGAAACCTTGTCTTTATGGAAGGTAGTTTATCGATGATTTGTTGTTTCGATGAATGGCAACCTTGTCTTTATGGAAGATAGTTTATCGAAGATTTATAGTTCCTATAAATGGCAACCTTGTCTTTATGGATGGTAGTTTATCGAAGATTTGTTGTTCCGACGAATGGCAACCTTGTCTTTATCGAAGGTAGTTTATCGAAGATTTGTTGTTCTGATAGATCGCAACCTTGTCCTTATGGAAGGTAGTTTATCGAAGATTTGTTGTTTCGATGAATGGGAACCTTGTCTTTATGGAAGGTGTTCGCGTTAAAAGGTGACGCGCTAGAGGATTTGAATATGAATTCAGATTCTCTAGCTCGAAACGATTTACTCTTTTGATTTGTTTATAAAGATGCCGCGATCATCAAGCTTTATTATTTTCAACACAAGAAAGATGATTTAATGATTATGAAAAAGGGGAAAGTTGTTAATACCCTCAATTGATATTGATATGCGTAACGACTAGCGCAAACTAGACGCAACGCATTGGGGAGATTCTGAGTAAGGGGGTTTGTTATATAAAGGGAATAGATGGAGCACCCTGAATATATATGGTTATCCATAGCTTTATATATGAATATGTTTGATATGTTTGTGTGTTTTAATTGCTATTTCTATGATTGGGAAAGTTTCTCCTTTGGGATTTTAAAGAAGGATAGATTATGTGGGATCCTAGTGTTTGTTATTATTGTGCTCGCAAAGATCTTTGGATCTTCTGCATACATATCCCCTAGTGGGAATCGAGCATTTGTAGCTCGGATCTACAGGGATCTATGGTTTGTTTGGTCTGAGGGAGAAAGAAATTTGCTCGGCAAAGATGAGACCTTGTGCCTACGTATTCTCAAAAGGATTTTGAGAAAGTCAGAGCAATCGTAGTTCCCACTTATGCTGGTGGAAAGAAACGGGATGTTAGTAAGAGACAGACAAATGTCATCTTAATGAAAAATGTATCTAATCTATTTCATCACATACATTTTGAAAAGTTTGATTGATTAAAATCTTTCGTCGTAAGTTATCGGTGTTTTGCTCGAGTGTACAAGCGTTACCACTTACATGTTTAAGAAAGATGTTTGAAAAAAAATGATTGAATCTTTTAACTGTAAGTATTGGGTGCTTTGCTTGAGTGTACAAGCGTTACCACTTACAATTAAGAGATGTTTTTGTTTGAAAAGAGTTTAAAAAGTTTTTGATTGCATGTGATGTGATAGATGAGATACTTCTTCCATAGAGATGATAAAGGTCTAAATCTCGAGGAGAAATTGATTGGATTAGGGGGATGCTTTTAAGAAGCCCATGGGTCCTTGTATTGTTAGCCCAAGAGGAGGCATTCCGAGGGTCATCGAGGGTCCTTGTATGAAGCTCAAGAGGAAGCTATAGGGTATGGCTGGCTTTGTCTTTAAAAGGGATTTCACCGGGAAACCATCCTTTTGGAATTAAGAGCAATTTCACCGGGAAATTATACTCTCAGGGTTCTATCCTAACGCGGGTGATTCTTTGTATTGGAAGCCCAATAGGAGGCTGTTAAGAGATTTCCTGGTCTCTTTCTTGTTTGATGCCCAAGAGAAGGCTAAACTCAATGAGGAGTTCTTTTGAACGAAGCCCAAGAGGAGGCTGACTCATCAGGGGAGTGTTGTCTTATATGAAGCCTAAGCGGAGGCTAAACTCAGATGAATGAGTTTTCTTATACGAAGCCTAAGAGGAGGCTAAACTCTGTGGGGAGAGTTATCTTGTATAAAGCCCAAGCGGAGGCTACAACTGTGGGGAACCTATTGGTTAGACGAGTTGTTATGTTATAACTAGACAGTTGTATAAACAAGTGTGTGTGTGTGTGATATGTATTCACAGGAGTTTATGAAGGAAATATAAACAGATGCATGATGTTTATTTACAAGAGTTTATGAAGGAAATATAAACAAGTGTCTGTGAAACGAACGTTTAAAACGAGCGTAACTTGATTATTTTGAATTGTGTACAAGGAAGTAAATATGTACACGGACAAGTATTTATGTACAGGAGGATGTGGATGTACATAGGAGGGTTGGGACTTACACCATAAGGGTGGCCCATTGGTTTGAAAGTAGTTTCACAGAGAATAATGCTTCTTTCAATACCAATGGTATTCAGTGTATATACAGATGAAACGGAAAACAAACGATCGAAGTTTATTCGTGTTTGAGTAAAAGGTATCTGTATTATGTACAGACAAAGATTTGTATAAAAAGAATTTTGATATGTACAAGGAAAATATGTATGTACATAAAGAATGTTGGTTTGTATATACACAAGTGAAGTGAAAACAAACGATTGAAGTTTGTCTGTACTTGAGTATAAAAAGTATCTGTATTATGTACAGATAAAAATTTGTATGTATCTGAAAAGAGTTTGATATGTACAAAGAAATAATTATGTACATAAAAGAATGTTTTTGGGATTTACACCGTGAGGGAGGCCCATGATCAATTGAGAAATTCGAGAGAAAACGAATTCGGTTTTATCATTTAAATCGGATCGATCATGGTAAAAAGATGCAAGTTTTGATGAAAAGTTTTAAAAAAATGATTTTAAAAGTGTTTTGAAATGTGAGGTTCATTTATGAGAACTTTTGAAAAGAATCGGAATTCGAAAGTCTGAAAAATTCACCTTTAAAGGTGGTTTTGAAAAGTGCTCAAAGCGGTGTTTTCGGCTCGATTAAAATATGATCAGATGAAAGTTTTTTTTGAAAATTTTTGCACTATCATAAAATAGATATATTTATTGACAAGTGTTCAAAAAATCACCTCAAAATGAGGAGTTTTGATTGGTTAAAAAAATGTTGAAGTTTGTAAGAAAAATGAGGAAAATATGAAAAAGTTTGAAAAAAAATGGTCCATGGGAGGTTTGAACCCATGACCATTGGGGTGGTTACGTGGCAGAAAGTACTACGAGCGTGCTGGAACCGCTGGGACAAGCGTTCATTCGTTTATTGAAACAAAAACACGTGTTAATATAATATTGGAAAATTTGAATTTGAAAAACTCAAGAACACGCGCGAATGCCCTGTTCTTCATCTTTGATTCCCAGATTTTGTAACTTGCTCGTTTCTTGATGAAATTGGAAGTTGTAAACATGAAAGTTGCTCGATTTTTAACAAGGAATATGATGATGGTTGTTAATTGCATTTATTTTTGGTCTAACACGATTGAATTTCTGGAAATCACGAAGAACCCTAGAACTGTAATTTCTAATTGAAATGATGTGTAGTTGATGATTTTTCAAATTGTTTGAGGGTTAAGGATCGTGATAGGTGCAGAAAACAAATGGCCAAGAGTTTTTTCGTTTAAGTGCAAAGAATCATGAGATTGAAGTTTGAGTTCTCACCTGTTCAAGCTGAGATCGAAGATGATGTTGGAGTGTTTCCAGAACGGATTTGATGATTGTTTGAGCTTCAACGGATGTTAGGGAAGGTGTATCATCACCCTGTTTGCCTCGAATCACCCTGGAACTCTCCAGCCAAGTCCACCTGCATCAACTGAAAATGGAAGCTCGATTTCTATGTTAAAGTTGTTACAGTTAGTTGTTAAGGGTCTGGATCATTCATATGATGTTCATGGATGATGTTTGGATGCTTGGAACACAAGTTAATCAAGCCTAACCAAGAATTCGAATCCTAAGGCAGTTTTGCAAGCATAATGACCATGGCATGTAATTTCTGGTTTCTAGCTTAGTTCATGTTGCTTTTATGTTTTAGACAAGTTTGATATTGGTTATGAAATGTGTTTGACACCAAAGTTCATCATAGTTTTCACTAAATTTCAAAATTGCAAGTTATCCTCACTTTGAACTATAATTCAAGAAATTGGAGAAAGTGGAAGGAAAGCATGAACTTGCATTTCTTTGGTGTGGATTCAAATGGCCAATATGACCTCTATTTATAGGTCAAAAGTTCTGAAAAATTAGGCACAAGTACATGGCATGTGTAATTCAAGGTTGCCTTAAAGGGCAAGAAAGACATTTGCAAAAGGAAAAAGGAAGCTTCCTTTTTTAACCATGTGTAAAAATCTCAATTTGATCTTATCTTTTCTCAATTATCTCTAGCTGATATTTATCAGCTCTAAACTCCATTTGGCAAGGTGACATTGCTTCTAGATGAAGAAATCACAAAATGACCTATAATTTGAAGTTTTGAACTTTGAAAATCATGTTTATGGAGCCTTATGTTTCAATTTCAAAAGTATATCTAGACTCCATGGATTTGAGAGTTCTTGGACATTTTAGAAAGCTTGTTTCAAGAGCTACAACTTTCATGTTTTGAGTTTTTTCCAAATCAAAGTGGAACTATGTGAAACAATGCCATGAAGTTTGGAAAAAATACAAAATTTTAACACTTAGAAATTTTTCTAAGTGTTGGAACTTTTGACTTTTTGTTGACTTTTCCAAATTCTTTGATTTTTTATGATCAAGATGGATCATTTGAAGTATTTTGATGATGGAAAAAGTTTTGTTTTGAAAAATTTGATCAAAAGTCAAAGTTTGACTTTTCTGTGCCGATGAATTTTCATCAGATGTTTCAAAAATTGACTGATGAAGTCTGTGAACTTCTGTGATGTTTTGAATCCAGAAATTAGGTCAAGAGGTTGTATCTAAGATATAATGACCAATCTCTAGCCAAAAAAGTCATTCCTTGCTCAAAAAGTCAGAGAATACTCATGCTCGACCAAAACCCTAATTGGTCGATCCTTGATTGATCAATGAGAAAAATTGAATATCTGATGATCAGAGGTTGATGTTTTCATCAAGGTAGATCAGATGAGGTGAGTAAAACTCAAAACCTAATTGGTTGCCTCTTGAATCAGATGAAAATTTGATGAAACCCTAATTTTGACCTGTGAATGCTACACCCGATTAATGCTGTATTGAACTGTTAGTTATGCAATGATGCAAATGTAAGGTGGTATATTAGGTCAAAAATTGGGGTATGACAGAAGGTAGTTTATCAAAGAATTGTTCTTCCGATGAATGGAAACCTTGCCTTTATGGAAGGTAGTTTATCAACGATTTGTTGTTCCTTTAGATTGTAACCTTGTCCGTTTAGAAGGTAGTTTATCAAATATCTATTGCCCCAATGAATGGAAACCTTGTCCTTGTGAAAAGTAGTTTATCGAAGATATTGTTGTCCAATAGATTGCAACCTTGTCCTTATGGAAGGTAGTTTATCGAAGATTTGTTGTTCCAATGAATGGCAACCTTATATTTATGGAAGGTAGTTTATCGATGATCTATTAATCCGATAGATGGAAACCATGTCCTTATGAAAGGTAGTTTATCGAAGGTCTATTGATACGATAGATGGCAACCTTGTCCTTATGAAAGGTAGTTTATTGAAGATTTGTTGTTCCGATGAATGGAAACCTTGTCCTTATGGAAGGTAGTTTATCGAAGATTTGTCGTTCCGATGAATGACAACCTTGTCTTTATGGAAGGTAGTTTATCGAAGATTTGTTGTTCCGATAAATGGAAACCTTTTCTTTATGTAAGGTAGTTTATCAAAGACTTGTTGTTCCGATAGATGGAAACGTCGTCCTTATGGAAGGTAGTTTATCGAAGATCTATTGTCCTGATGAATGGCAACCTTGTCCGTATAGAGGGTAGTTTATTAAAGATTTGTTGTTCTGATGAATGGAAACCTTGTCTTTACGGAAGGTAGTTTATCGAAGATTTATCGTTCCGATGAATGGCAACCTTATCTTTATGGAAGGTAGTTTATTGATGATCTATTGAACCAAAAGATGGCAACCATGTACTTATGAAAGGTCGTTTATTGAAGATTTGTAGTTCCAATAGACGGAAACCTTTTCCTTATGGAAGGTAGTTTGTCGAAGATTTATTGTACCGATGAATAGAAACCTTGTCTTTATGGAAGGTAGTTTATTGAAGATTTGTTGTTCCGATAGTTGGCAACCTCGTCCATATGGAAGGTAGTTTATCGAAGATCTATTGTTCCGATGTATGGCACCCTTGTCTTTATGGATGATAGTTTATCGAAGATTGGTTGTTCCGATGAATGGAAACCTTGTCTTTATGGAAGGTAGTTCATCGAAGATTTGTTGTTTCGATAAATGGAAACCTTTTCTTTATGGAAGCTAGTTTAGCTATGATTTGTTGTTCCGATAAATGGAAACCTTATCTTTATGGAAGCTTGTTTATCGAAGATCTATTGTTCCGATAGATGGAAACCTTGTCCTTATAGAAGGTAGTTTATCAATGATTTTTTGTTCCGATGAATGGAAACTGTGTCCTTATAGAAGGTAGTTTATCGTAGATTTGTTGTTCCGATGAAAGGAAACCTTATCTTTATGGAAGGTACTTTATCGAAGATTTGTTGTTCCTATAGATGGCAACCTTGTCCTTATGGAAGGTAGTTTATCTAATATCTATTGTCCCGATGAACGGCAACCTTGTCCTTATGGTAGGTAGTTTATCGAAGATTTGTTGTTCCAATACATGGAAACCTTGTCCTTATGAAGGTAGTTTATCGAAGATTTGTTATTTTGATGCATGGCAACCTTATCTTTAAGGAAGTTAGGTGGTAGATGATCTATTAATCCGATAGATGGCAAACATTTCCTTATGAAAGGTGGTTTATCGAAAATTTGTTGTTCCGATAGATGGCAACCTTTTGCTTATGGAAGGTAGTTTATCAAGTATTTGTTGTTCCGATTAACGGAAACCATGTTTTATGGAAGGTAGTTTATCGAAGATATGTTGTTCTGATAAATGGAAATCTTGTCCTTATGGAAGGTAGTTTATCTCATATCTATTGTCCCGATGAATGGCAACTTTGTCCTTATGGAAGGTAGTTTATCGAAGATTTGTTGTTCCAATATTTGGTAACCTTCTCCTTATGGAAGGTAGTTTATCGAAGATTTGTTATTTCGATGATTGGAAACCTTATATTTATGGAAGGTACATTATTGATGATCTATTGATCCGATAGATGGCAACACTGTCCTTATGAAAGGTAGTTTATCAAAGATTTGATGTTCTGACAGATGACAACCTTTTCCTTATGGCAGGTAGTTTATCGAAGATTTGTTATTCCGATGAATGGCAACTTTGTCTTTTGGGAAGGTAGTTTATCGAATATTTTTTGTTCTGATAAATGGAAACCTTGTCTTTACGGAAGTTAGTTTATCAAAGATTTATTGTTCCGATAGATGGAAACCTCGTCCTTATGGAAGGTAGTTTATCGAAGATCTATTGTCCCGATGAATGGCAACCTTGTCTGTATAGAAGGTTGTTTATCGAAGATTTGTTGTTCCGATGAATGGAAACCTTGTCTTTATGGAAGGTAGCTTATCAAAGATTTGTCGTTCCGATGAATGGCAACCTTATCTTTATGGAAGGTAGTTTATCGATGATCTTTTGACTTGGTAGATGGCAACGATGTCCTTATGAAAGGTAGTTTATCGAAGATTTGTTGGTCCGATAGATGGAAATCTTGTCCTTATGGAAGTTAGTTTATCGAAGATTTGTTGTTCCGATGAATGGCAACCTTGTCTTTATGGAAGATAGTTTATCAAAGATTTAATGTTCCTATAAATGGTAACCTTGTCTTTGTCGATGGTAGTTTATCGAAGATTTGTTATTCCGATGAATGGAGACCTTTTCTTTATGGAAGGTAGTTTATCGAAGATTTGTTGTTCTGATAGATCGCAACCTTGTCCTTATGGAAGGTAGTTTATCGAAGATTTGTTGTTTCGATGAATGGCAACCTTGTCTTTATGGAAGGTAGTTTATCAAAGATTTGTTCTTCCAATGAATAGAAACCTTGTTTTTATGGACGATAGTTTATCAAGGATTTGTTGTTGCTGTAGACGGAAACGTAGTCCGTATGGAAGGTAGTTTATCAAATATCTATTGTCCCGATGAATGGTAACCTTGTCCTTGTGAAAGGTAGTTTATCGAAGATTTGTTGTTCCAATAGATTGCAACCTTGTCCTTATGGAAGGTAATTTATGAAAGATTTGTTGTTTCGACGAATGGCACCCTTATATTTATGGAAGGTAGTTTATCGATGATCTATTGACTAGATAGATGGCAATCTTGTCCTTATGAAATGTCGTTTATCAAAGATTTGTAGTTTCGATAGATGGAAACCTTTTCCTTATGGAAGGAAGTTTATCGGAAATTTGTTGTTCTGATGAATGGCAACCTTGTCTTTATGGAAGGTAGTTTATCGAAGATTTGTTGTTCTGATAGATGGAAACCTCATCCTTATGGAAGATAGTTTATCAAAGATCTATTGTCCCGATGAATGGCAACCTTGTCCTTATGGAAGGTAGTTTATCAAATATTTGATGTTCCCTTGAATGGGAACCTTGTCTTTACGGAAGGTAGTTTATAGAAGATTTTTCGTTCCGATGAATGGCAACCTTATCATTATGGAAGGTAGTTTATCGATGATCTATTGACCCGGTAGATGGAAACCATGTCCTTATGAAAGGTAGTTTATCGAAGATTTGTTGTTCCATAGATTGAAACCTTTTCCTTATGGAAGGTAGTTTATCAAAGATCTATTGTCCCGATGAATGGAAACCTTGTCTTTATGGAAGGTAGTTTATCGAAGATTGGTTGTTCCGATGAATGGCAACCTTGTCTTTATGGAAGGTAGTTTATCGAAGATTTGTTGTTCCGATTAATGGCAACTTTGTCTTTATGGAAGGTAGTTTATCGAAGATTTTTTGTTCCAATGAATGGCAACCTTATCTTTATGGAAGCTAGTTTATTGAAGATCTATTATTCTGATAGATTGCAACCTTGTCCTTATATAAGGTAGTTTATCAAAGATTTGTTGTTCCGATAGATGGAAACCTTGTCCTTACAGATGGTAGTTTATCGAAGATTTTTTCTTCCGATGATTGGCAACCTTGTCTTTATGGAAGGTAGTTTATCGAAGATTTGTTGTTTTGATGAATTGAAACCTTGTCTTTATGAAAGGTATTTTATCGAAGATTTGTTGTTCCGATAGATGGCAACCTTTTCCTTATGGAAGGTAGTTTATCGAAGATTTGTTGTTTCGATGAATGGCAACCTTGTCTTTATGGAAGGTAGTTTATCCAAGATTTGTTGTTCTGATGAATGGCAACCTTGTCTTTATGGAAGGTAGTTTATTGAAGATTTGTTGATCTAATAGATGGCAACCTCGTCCTTATGGAAGGTAGTTTATCGAAGATCTATTATCCCGATGAATGGAAATTTTGTCCTATTGGAAGGTAGTTTATCGAAGATTTTTTGTTCCGATGAGTGGCTACCTTTTCTTTATGAAGGATAGTTTATCGAAGATTTGTTGTTCCGATGGATGGTAATCTCGTCATTATGGGAGATAGTTTGCTGTTGATTTGTTGAATACTCCAATGGGAAGAATTTTTAGCTCACTTATTGTATGATTGCTTTGTTACCTTTTCCAGATGAAGTATCATGTTTAAATAAGGAGTTCCAGTTCATCTTTGGTGAAGCGCTAGAGCTCTGTGGAAAGTCAGTCTATTGTTGATGTTGTCTTCTTCCACCTTTTGGTTAGAAACAATTTTTGATGTTTATTTGGGGTTGATGGTTTACTATCTTTAGAAAGTTGGTGTCTATCTAAGGATTGTTGTTGTTATTCCCTTTCCGTTTTGTTGTCCTGTATTAAGTCGATAATATTATAAAATGTTGGTTTCCCATTCCCCGGTGGAGTCATGTTTTTCTCTCTTCCCAAAAGATTGAGCTTCTCTCCCCAATAGTTCGTGTTCTTGGATGAGTTGTCTTTCTTAGCGTGTCTTCATTATCTTTGCTTCCCCCAACGGCGTTCTGTTGCCCCTATGAAGATCATCATATTACATTGCACAACCATTAGGCATTGCATAATATCTTAGGGCCAAAAATAGGGCTCATATTATATTTAAGTATCTTTTATCCCTTCGAGACAAAGGTTCCTTTCTTATCTTCAAATAGAAAACGCTTAAATAAGGGAAGCTATTGTACCCCAATTTGTGCCCATAAGATTCACTCATTCTTCATATCATTGCATTACACAAAGATTAAATGGTCTCTCTCTCTCTCTCTCTCTCTCTCTCTCTCTTATCTTTGGGTTTGCCTTTGGGAGATAACCAAGAACCATTGAATGTATGTGATGGTTGATGTTTGACCAACAATAATGTGTGTATAGTTCAATCTCTAAATGTTGTAGGTGAATGGTGCATAAGTCTCTTATTCAAGGAGTCAATAGGTTCATGTGTTTATTTCCATGCCTTCCCTCCTCAATTCCCAAGATTTTGGAAAGTATTGTCTGAAGGCTTAGAAAACACTTAGAAGGGGATTGAATAAGTTTTTCCCTTTTAAATTTTTATTTTAATCAACAACAAACTAAACACACAGTGATTTTTATCCTTGTTCATTTTAAACTCAAACTACTACAGTCCACCCGCCAATGTGATTTCGCCTCTCTCAACGAGGACTTAATTCACTATAATCAATCTGATTACAATTGTACAACCAACTGTTGTGACTAACACCAATTCACAAGCCAACTGCAAGTGACTGACCCTCTAAGACTCTATAGTCCTAGCCCTCTTAAGAAATCTGACCTAATTGGTCTCTCAAGGACCAATTACACAAATGAACTTCTAAATAGTGAAACAACCGGCTGAACATCATCCGATAACTATATCAAAGAAGTCGCCATTGAATGTTTTTTATCTCACAAAAGGAGAAAGGTAAACGCATCGCGAAAACCTAAAGGGGATAAGGAACGGTGTTGCAACCGAGAGATAGGGTAAGGGAATCTATTACGCGAAGGGAAGATATTAGCACCCCACACGCCCGTAGTACTCTACGGTATCCACTTCTATTTTCTACCTAATGGATGTGTTTATATATATTTACTGCTTAATTACTATATCTGTATGCTAAAAAAGAATGCATGTGAAAGAAAAGAAAAATAAAGAAAACACGGGGAAAAGAAGGAAATATTTACAAAGTTTGCTCGATCGAGCCCTGTGACAAGATGCCTACGTATTCCCTCGTGCAATGGGAAAGTGTGAGCGTCGTAGTTCGGCTCACATGTTTTGGTGGGTTATGTGCTTTTTGCTTATAAAAAGGTTTTAAACACAAAAAGAAAACCTGTAGGCAAAAAGGTTTGAATTGGTTGGTTGATTTTACCTTTGAAAAAGGAGTTTGAACCATTATTAAGTGTTTTAATTTGCAAAAGGAAAAAGAAAACAAGTTTTAATTTTATTACATGCAAGTATGCAAAAGAAACTAGAAAACAATCAAGGGAAACTATCTAACTTTATCCCTAATGTTATCCTGCATGGATTACAACCTAAGGTCTAACTCGAATCACTACCTAAAGTAGATTCAAGAGAATCCTATGGGAACATGCCAAAGGTTTACAACCTAAATCTATGTCTATCTCGATTCGCTACCTGAAGTAGAATCGAAGACGACAAAAAGGAAAGGAACAGGTTTGTAACCTAAATCTATGTTTATCTCGAATCACTACCTAATGTAGAATTGAAGATGACAAAAAGGGATGAAGCAAGCAAGTGCTTTAGCAGAAGCACACAAACAATGCAATGCAAACAAACAAATGGCACGCAAGCGCAGGAAAAGGAGGAAGTCCCATAGCCTCGAACAGTAACGAGCATACCGTGAGTCAACCAGGAGCCGACACATCCGATTCCTGTGAATAGTATCACCGCATGACATGAATCGTCAAGTGTGAAGAGCTCTGCAATAAATGAGAACCCCAGGAAAGCATGGAGATTCAGAATAGGGAACTCTTGCCACTTTTTATTATTGACTCGATAAAGGAAGTAACACGATTCGCGAGTGCTGAGCTGACACGGACCAAAACTGTGCGGGGGTCGATTGCAGACCCTTTCCGCTTGCCCATCATATCATCATGACTCGATAGTAGGAAATATAAAAAGTAGGACTTTCCTTGGTGGTGCCACGTCGGGTGTCCTAACCACTCTTGACCTATGCAAGCACAAATATAAACACTTACTGAGAATTACCTCCCTATGCAGATGGAGGATTTTAAACAAACCAAACACAATTAGCAAACAGAAGTGCCCTAAACGGGTCTTTAAATAAACCAGAGGGGTTCCTGAACATGCTCCAACTACGGAAGCCCCTTCATACATCTCTATTCCTACTTCTCATGGCAAGGAAAATGGTAAAACCCTACTTCTCATGCTCTCTAGAAAAGCGGTAAAAGAATGTGGTAAACAAAGTAAAATAAATACCAAACGGATAAAGATCTGAAGAGCACTGCGAGCTAATAAATACTCCGGAAAACTTCGAGTAAACTGCCATCAACAAAGCAATAATAAGAAACAGCTCGATCAATATAATCCACAAGGTGATATCGTGCAACATGTGCGTGTAGCAAACAAGTCCTCATAACAATCGAAACACCTGCACAAAAGTACATATCCAGACAAAATAGAAGAATATGTGTTTTTCGTAAATATGAGAAAACACAAAGCAAAATGCATTTCAAACGCAAAAAGAACCACGGGAGAAGTGGTAACCACGTGAGAAATGGTATGTTAGTGTACCAAAATTAGGTACCTAACCAAAATATCCTCAATGTACCTTGCACAAGTCAACAAACATGTTAAAAATAACAAGGAAGCGGGAATACAATTGCATATTAACATCACATGTCAAAATGTGATCCAAAGGTGAAGAAATGGAATGTAAATGTGTATAGCAACATAAGAATGGAAAACCGGGAAGCAACGCACAAATAATGCAAAATAACCCATGAATGATATCAAAATCGAGCTAAGTCCATCACAATAGTTCTCAAATGCAATGCTAAACATAGTTAGAGACCTAGAATAGTTAGAAATAAAAAATCTACACTAAAATGCCTTAAAATGCATTATTCACAAAGAAATGTAAGCATGAAAGGTAAATTCTTAATAGATGGCAGCAACTACACTCTCCAAAGCTTTCCTAAACATCTATACAAATGGAGGAAAGGCCACAAACTAAACATGCAAAAGGAAACTAGAAAAACTATATAATTAACAAACTAGTTCCTAAGAATCGAACTATTAAAAGTTAGCTTTGAAATTTTATTTACAATCCTAAGGTAAGGTATACATTTAACTACAATTAAATGGTAGAAAAACATCCTAAAGTTTCAAAGAAAAACATGGTATTAAACTCCTAAGATTAGTAAACTCAAACTACAAAGGAGAAACATGATTTTGAACATATTATCGGAAATTGATTAAAAATTAAAAGAAATTAATTGCAAAAAATTCACAAAAAAATATAAAAAATATTCTAAGATCCTAAAATGTTAGAAATTAATTCTTTTACATTTTTTATAAGTCAATCGAATCGAAATCGGGAGCAATTTTGAGAATGTGTAGAACATGATTTACAAAGAAACAGGGGGTGTAATCCAGAATTTTCAAATGAACTAAATCTAGTGTTAATCGCTGCTATTGGGCTTAAGCCAGGGGGTCTATCACGAATTTCCTAGGCCCAGTCCAGTCCATTTTTATCCAATTGAAACCATGAATTATGCAGATTTTTGGATACTGATTATTATGGCTTGTCACGTTATTATGTGTACACATGATTATCAATTGGTCAAAACATTAATCAGACTTTTTATAAATTAAAAAAGTGACATGTGTCAGTATCTGGTTGGTTGTTATGGAAATTTCATGAACCAATAAGGGAATGCCACATATAGGGTTTGAGAAAAGGAAATAACACTCACCGGAGTCGGAGACCATCCGTTACCTTCTCCGGCGACACACCATCGGAAACGGCGACGATATCAGTCTGCCTCAAAACGCCATCACCTCCTCCGCTTTCGATTTCTCATGTAGATTCCGAATCCGAGGTCCATTTTCTCTAATTCTCACCGTATTTCATGATTCGACAAAATCTCTAGAACATGTACAAACAAGATTCACAGATTTCGGTCGTCGCGTCTCGAAATCTTGCCTAAGATACGTGGGAAAGCTATTGTCTTCACTTCAGCTTTGTAGAAGATACGGAGATTGCATTCACCCAATCTCGAATCTTGACGCAATCTCGTATGATCAAGATTGATGCTTGATGATGATGGCGTTTTCAATCCCTAGACAATATCCTTTATACAAAACAGGTGCATGCTCCATACTGTTTGACGCAGAGAAGAAGATGAACTTCGAACCTTTAATGATGGGAGTTAAGAGAGAGTGTGCGCGCTTGGAATTATTGTTGCAGAATGGTGGTGATAATCAAAGAGAGAGAGCGGTTCCTACAAACATATCATCATAGTCCCTTCGATACAAAGATCATAGACCCACGATGTCGCCTACGAATACATGATCTCGTCCCTTGATTGTTGCCTACGAAAAGTGATGATCGTCCCTTCAAATGTGCTAGGATACTCCTACAAGTTGCCTTCTATGACCATCCGATGTCCCTTCGAATGTCCCTTCTACATCCAACGAATAGGGTTACCTACCAACTAATGGTATGGATAGCACTATTCTAAAAGAAAGTAAAACAACACGAAAACCACCATTCTGAGTAGGTAATAAGACTTTTAGTTGCTTGCTCTATCAAAATACTTTTCACACCTCACACTTTTGTCAAAGTTCAAACACTTTTCAAAACAAAAACATTTCCGAACACTTTGTATACATTCCTACATGAATCATTACAAAGTCAAAGCGAAATTCCTTTTCAAAACATTTTTGTCAAACACACAGAAAACAATTTTTAAAGATGAGCTAGAAGCAACTAAGAGCCCGTAGATAACTACGGATGGAAAGGGGTGCTAATACCTTCCCTTTTCATAACCTTCTCCCTTACTCAGAATCTAACGAAGGTCTTTTTCTGTTCTTTTCACCTTCCCTTAATTGGATAAAAGAAAAGTCGGTGGCGACTCTTTCTATCCACAACATTTGCGATTAAAAGCAAAAAAAATCTCAAAGTCAGTTCTCCCACCGTATTATAGGTTTGCACTTTCTTTTTCAAAATCTATTTTGATTATTCATGCATATTTAACCTGTTTTGATTGTTTGTTCATGTTTAGAATGATGTTTGCAAGCTATCTGGGTGGTTCAATTCAATTTTTGATGCAGGAATAGCGTGATGCCATTGTTAGGGTTTCAAAGCATCAATTTGGGATCCTTCGATTTAGGAAAAATTGGCCAAAACTAGGGGCATATTCTTGTTCAGGAGATCAAACCGAATCGAACCATGGTTTCCTTATGAATTTATATTGCATATTATGTAACTGCTCATGGGATGTAATAGTTTAAGTAGGATTTACTTTCCGCACTCCTATATTATGTAACTGCCCCAAAGTCATGTAATAGCGTAGGACATTTACTTTCTGCACTTTACTTTCTGCACCCTATAAACTGCTAGTAACTAGGCATGTATGCAAAATAAAAACAAACGTAGATTATCAGTTGGTTCCTACCTTGGAAGAGTTCTCTAAGCTACTTGGGATACCTATTCTTGATCAGACACCATTCACTGGTTCAGAAAAAGCTCCTAGGTACGAAGACATCGCATCAGCGTTACATCTAAAACGCTCAGACATCGAATCCAATTGGGAAACAAGAAGTGGAGTTAAGGGCTTACTTGCTAAGTTCCTAATAAAGAAAGCTCGAGAATTCCTCGAAGTTATGAGTTTCCATGCATTCGAAGACATTGTGGCCTTGCTAATCTATGGTTTGGTGTTATATCCTAATCCAGATCAATTCATAGACGTGAACGCCATCAAGATATTCCTCACTCGTACCATCAAACGACAAGGAACTCTCATGTGTTGCATACCGTTACTTTCCAGGTGGTTTATTTCGCACCTGCCTCAATCAGTAATGAAGAACGAGCAAAGATTGAAGTGGTCTCAAAGGCTGATGTCACTCTCTCATTCAGATATCCGTTGGTGTCTCTTTTCTCAAAAGGACTTCACTTTCATTGATCGTTGTGGAGAATTCCCTAACGTACCACTCCTTGGCATAAGGGGGGTATCACTTACAACCCTTCTCTAGCTCTACGTCAGTTTGGTTATGGTCGAAGAGATGGTCTTTATGATATGCTTCTCCAAGATATTGTGTTCGACTACAACGACGATCTCCAGAATTACCGCCGAAGGTTCATACACGCTTGGGGCATGGTAAAGAAGACTGATACCAAGACTTTGGGACACCAAAACTCCATTCCTTGGGAACCTTACCTCAAATTGGTGCGAGCTCGAGCTCAAAACCTCATGATGTCATTTACACCCATGTTACCAGTAATTATGGAACCTGTTGCTATAGGTGACATACCCTATACCGTTTTCCATCCCAACATGCCTACTGATTTCGAAGACTTGAAGAGATCTTGGATTTATCTTAAAGAAGAAAGGGATACGTTCGAATCTCAATGCTATGCAAGCGAGAAGAAGGTACTAGAGTTGACCAAGCTACTTCACGAGGAGTGAAACATCAACGCCTACTTCAGCACCAACAGGAATCGCCCATGGGAGACTTAGAGCATTAGGAATTTGTTCTTTTATTTTTCCAAACTATCTTTTGTACTTAAAAAGAAAAAGAAAAAAGAAAGAAGCTAATAAGAAGTTTGTTTGTGCTTGTTTAACAAATTTAAATTCCTAAGGTCCTTGAAAACATTGCATTTGCATAAACATCGCATATCATGGCTTGACATTTCATAACAGGTACATTGAAGATCGGTTTTCTCATCCTCTCGCTATTTATTTTAGCAGAAATGGCTCTTGAACAGACTGTCAAAGATCTCTAGGCTCAAAATGCTCAGTTCCAAGAAATGTTCACCAGGTTGGTCCAAGGCCAGGAAGACCTGAAAAAGCTCATCACCAGAAGGAAGAAAGTCATCGGTGTCCTCAACATGGGAAGACGTCACAAAGGTGGACCTAGAGTGGTCAGTCAGATAGAACTCTCAGACAAGAGTGTTGAGACTGATGCATGTATCAAAAACAACGAAGAAGGCCAGCGTGAGTCTGAAAACAGAGAAGAAGGCTATGAGAATGAGTAGTATTCTCTTGAGGATTGTTGTTGGTGCCCATCTGCACCTGACGGATGTGCTTGGTTGAGAAGACATATTCAATGCATGATGGATAACCGCGAGGTGCTATTTCTGAAAACCTTCACCCGTGGAGAATCTATGTGAAGACATGGCTAAGAATCTGAAGATCAAAGATGTGAGCGAAGCCATACCAGAAGTCCGGGATACCTTGGGGAAGCCAAGTGGAAATTTTGATTACATGGTGAAGTATAACATTCACGAAAGCTACAAGATCCCTATTGAAGATGTCAAGGCAACCGGATGGGGAGACGATTTCCCAGAAGACTATGCTGATGTGAACATGATAAGGATCTCCTATGTCGATCCTACTCTTAAAGTGGAACCTCTCATCATTACTTCTCCCAAACCAATTCCATATCCCTCTAACAAAGCTATACCGTGGAACTATGGAGCTGAAGTTTACTATTATGGCGTCAAACAAGACCCTCTGACCATTGAGGACATCACAGTTGAAGCTACCATTCTTGACATTGACAACATCACCGGATCAAGCAAAGTAACCAGAATCGGAAGAGTATTTTCTCCAAAGATCTCTCCTCCAAAAGACATTGCGACTCCAGCTCGCATTCCAGCTACCGAACTAATTCCCGAAGCTAGAGGGAAAGAACCAGTGACTCATCCTACTCAGACAGAAGTACCAAAGGAAGTTGCTGAAGATACCTCCAAGCAAGAAATGGAGGAAATTGTTAAGATAATCTCCATGCTTGCTCTGCTATTGTTCTTTGAGGCTCATGCTAAGGCCATAATGAAGTTTCTGAAGAATGCTCACATACCGCAAGACACTACTACTGATCAATTTGAAGTTTGTATTGCTAGTCTGGCTGCCAGCAACGGTCTAGGCTTCTCTGATGTTGATTTGACTCCTGCCGGAAAGAAACACAATAAAGCCTTGCACATCTCTATTGAATGCAAGGGAATTACATTGTCTCATGTTTTGGTAGATATCGGATCTGCTCTAAATATCTTACCGAAGAGTGCTTTTAACCGACTTGACGTTGAAGGATTGGTCTTGAAGCCCAGTGACATAATTGTGAGAGCTTTTGATGGTTCTACGTGAACAGTACTTCGAGAGCTCATCCTGCCAGTTAAAGTCGGTTCCTAGACTTTCGACTCCACTATCTTTGTCATGGACATCCGTCCAGCTTACTCTTGCCTACTTGGACGCCCTTGGATACATGGGGCAGGCACTATTACCTCTAACTTGCATCAGAAGCTGAATTACCCAGTGAAGGGGAAAATTGTTGCAGTATGCGGTGAAGAAGAGTACATGGTGAGCCACCTCCAGTCATTCCGATACCTCGAAGTGGAAGGTGAATTCTTCGAAACTCCCTATCAAGCTTTCTAAATAGTTCCAAGAGTCATTCCTGTTGACTCTCCTGTCACTCTTGAAGTTACGCAAGTTCCTCCTAGGATGGCCTCGCTGAAGGATGCTCAAACCGCAGTTGAAGAAGGGGTAGTGCTATTTAGGGTCAGCTCCCCGATCTTCCTTTCAAATCTAAAAAGACTGGTTTAGGCTTCACCACCAAAGGTCAGAAGATAATACGCCGTGAACGTGCCAACCAACTTCCCTTCCGCATCAACAAGAATGGAGTCCATGCTATAGAAGACGATGACAACGACTTCGACATCAGCGATTGGATCATCCCAACTCCCGACGACGGACTCAGCAATTGGAAGACCGAAGACGTCATACCAATCTCCTTTAGACAGGAGTAATTGCTTTTTTTTGTTATGCTTTTCGTTCTTTATTCACTTTGAACAATAAACTTTAAAGCTTAATGCCTTGCCCGGGGCATCACGGCTCGTTTGTGAGGGTTATTATCTGTCATTTGCATATTTTCATTCAATAAAATCATTGGACTTTTGCATTTAAATACTGTTTCCTTTCTTTCTTTTACTTTATCACCCTTCAAAAAGCTATGTGTTCTTACACACACCCACGTGATACACTGCAGATTCACTCCGAATCTCGTTGATAACAACTTTGCTATTGCTAAATATGACTTCGATAATCCGATCTACCAAGCCGAAGACGAAGGTGAGGAAGATTGTGAAGTGCCAGGAGAACTTGTCAGACTGCTACAGCAAGAAGAGCGAGTTATACAGCCACACGAAGAGCCAGTTGAGGTTGTGAATCTAGGTACTGACAAAGACAGAAAAGAAATCAAGATAGGAGCAGGTCTTGAGAACAGTATCAAAGAGAGATTGGTTCAAATGCTACGAGACTATATCGAAGTTTTTGCTTGGTCATACGAAGACATGCCAGGTCTAGACATTGACATTGTGGTACACCGATTACCGACAAAAGAAGGTTTTCTCCCAGTAAAGCAAGAAGGTCCGTCGTATGCGTCCTGAGATGTGAGAGAAAATCAAAGCCGAAGTTATGAAGCAGTTCAATGCCGGTTTCTTAGTCGTTACTTCTTATCCACAGTGGGTTGCAAATGTGGTACCTATACCTAAGAAAGATGGTAAAGTACGCATGTGTGTGGATTAAAGAGATCTGAATAGAGAAAGTCTAAAAGACGATTTTCCACTGCCTAATATTGGTGTTCTAGTCGACAATACCGCTCAACATAAGGTTTTCTCCTTCATGGATGGTTTCTCCGGTTACAATCAGATCAAAATGGCTCCTAAAGACATGGAGAAGACTACTTTCGTTACACAGTGGAGCACATTCTGCTACAAGGTCATATTGTTCAGACTGAAGAACGCTGGCACCACTTATCAACGTGCCATGGTGGCATTATCTCATGACATGATTCATCATGAGATAGAGGTCTACGTCAACGACATGATAGCTCGATTACAGACTGAAGAAGAACATCTCGATCATTTGGGGAAACTGTTTGATAGATTGAAGAAGTACAGACTGAGACTTAATCCCAACAAGTGCACTTTTGGAGTCAGATCCGGTAAACTCCTACGGTTTGTTGTTAGTTGTAAAGGTATTGAAGTTGACCCTCCCAAAGTTAAAGCTATCCAAGAGATGCTAGCGCCCCACACCGAGAAAGAAGTTAGAGGTTTCTTGGGACGATTGAATTACATTTCCAGGTTCATTGCACATCTAACTGCTACTTGTGAGCCAATCTTCAAGTTACTGAAGAAAGATCAAGTAGTGGAATGGAACGACGATTTCCAGATCGCTTTTGACAAAATTAAGGAGTACCTACAGAATCCTCCTATCCTGATGCCGCATGCCGAAGGAAGACCTCTTATCATGTACTTGACAGTATTAGAGAACTCAATGGGGTGTGTGTTGGGGAACATGACGAGTCTGGTCGAAAAGAGTATGCAATATACTACCTTAGAAAAAAGTTTACCGACTGTGAAACAAGATACTCACAGCTCGAGAAAACTTGCAGTGCTTTGGCTTGGGTTGCTCGCCGACTAAGACAATATATGTTGACTCACACTACCTTGTTGATCTCCAAGATAGATCCGATAAAATACATATTCGAGAAACCAGCTCTCTCCAGAAGAATAACAAGATGGCAAATGATCTTGACCGAATACGACATCCAGTATACTTCTCAGAAAGCGATCAAAGGAAGTATAGTAGCCGATCGTTTGGCTCATCAAGTCGTAGATGACTATCAGTCTATGCAGTTCGAGTTTCCAGACGAAGATGTTTTGTTAGTTACTGATTGCGAAGAACTAGGACCAGACGAAGGACCTAAACAAGGATCCCGATGGATTATTGTCTTTGATGGAGCCTCAAACGCACTAGGCAATGGCATTGGCGCCATTATTACATCTCCTATAGGCGGACATACGCCTTTCACCGGCCGATTATGTTTCGGCTGCACCAACAACATGGCCGAATACGAAGCCTGCATCATGGGTATTAAAGTTTCTATTGACTTAAGAATCAAATTCTTGCAAGTGTATGGAGACTCAGCTTTAGTGATCAGTCAGATTAAAGGCGAGTGGGATACGAAGCATCCGAATCTCATTCCATATCGAGAGCATGTTCTGAGTTTGATCCCCTACTTCGAAGAGATCACTTTCAATCATATTCCACGAGAAGAGAATCAGTTGACAGACGCATTAGCTACTATATCATCTATGCTCAAGGTCAGATGGGACAACGAAGCTCCCCAAATCATCATCGAGAAGTTTGACGAACCAGCATATTTTTATGAACTTGATACAGAAGAGAAACCTTGGTTCTACGAAGTAAAGAGGTATCTTGAGACTCAGGAATATCCTGCAGGGGCATCTGTCAATGATAAGAAGTTCTTGAGAAGATTCGCATCCAAATTCTTTCTCAGCAATGGCATCTTATACAAGCGAAATCACGATTTGTGCTTAGTCCGCTGTGTAGATCAGAAAACTGCAGAACGGATCATGGAACAATTACACGAAAGCGCATTCGGTACCCACTCCAGTGGACATACAATGACTAAGAATATTTTGAGAACAGGTTACTATTGGTCCACCATGGAAGCTGATTGTCACCGCTATGCTCGATCTTGTCACAAATGCCAGATATATGCGGACAAAGTGCACGTACCTCCAGTACCACTGAATGTTTTAACCGCTCCTTGGCCTTTCACAATGTGGGGCATTGACATGATTGGAGAAATCAAATCTACTGCTTCAAACAGACACCGTTTCATCCTTGTGGCAATTGACTATTTCACCAAGTGGGTAGGAGCAGCCTCGTTCGCATCTGTTACCAAGAATGTTGTGGCTCGATTCATCAAGCATGATCTTATCTGTCGGTACGGCACTCCCGAAAGGATTATCACAGATAACGGTACCAATCTCAACAAAATGATCATCAAACTCTGCACGCAGTTCAAGATCAAGCATCACAACAATTCTCCATATCGGCCTAAGATGAATGGCGCAGTGGAAGCCGCCAACAAAAATATCAAGAAGATCATACAGAAGATGACAGTGACTTACAAGGATTGGCATGAGATATTGCCATTTGCTCTCCATGGTTACCGCATTATAGTACGAACATCTACAGGGGCAACCCCCTTCTCTCTCGTTCACGGTATGGAAGTAGTCCTACCCATCGAGGTTCAGATACCATCTACCAGAGTCCTCCAGGACGCGGAGCTAGGCGAAGACGAATGGGTCCAGACTCGCCTTGACCAGATCAACTTGATCGACGAGAAACCACTCGCATCCATCTGCCATGGACAGATTTACCAGAAACGAATGATTAGAGCGTTCAGCAAGAAAGTCAACTACCGAGTCTACCAAGTCGGTGATCTAGTAGTCAAGTGCATCATCCTTCCAAAAGGTGATCCAGGGCAAATGGACTCTCACCTCGAGGGACCATTTGTAGTCAAACATTTTTTGGAGGTATGATACTTAGCATCATGGATGGCGAAGACTTCCCACCACCGAGCAGCGGACATAGTCAAAAAATACTACGCGTGAACAAGACCCGCTAGGTCGACTGGCCTAGGCAAAAATAAGGGCATCCTGGCGAACCGAAGAGGTTTGGGAAAAAGTTAAGGATATATACAAAACATGTACACCTGGCAAGTCGAAAACCTGCAAAGGCGGCTTGGGCAAAAAAGGGTATCCCGCTAGACTGAAAACCCGAAAGGGTGGTCTAGGCAAAAGTTAGGGATTTAAGCGTACGACTATGTCTCGTCTAGATCATCTACCTACAGACTACTATCAACATTCAAGATGCAAATGACGAAAATCAATTCATTCACTTTCTCACGACCACAAGGAGATGAGATAGTCGAAATATGAGCACTAGCATAGTTGAAACCCGCGAGATTGTTTCACATAGCTTTTACTTTCATTGTATACAAACTGCTTGCCATCGCCACCTTTCCAAATTAATGCAAATCCTTTCTCTGTTCACCATTGTTTTTTGCATAAAGTCCATGATTGCTTTGAATGATTCTATGCATTTGACAATAAACATCGTTCACAAACATGCAGCGAACATCTGAAAGTAATTACTACGAGGTTAAGAATTGAGATGACGACTAAAGTCACCAATGCATCCCCAGTTACTTTCACCATACAATCCCCACGAGTCATCGAGCCTTCTCGACAAGTCTTGACGATAATAGTTCATCTCGCATACAGCAGTATTTATCTGACATAATATCTCTCAACAATTGTCATTCCCACAGCGGTATCCCGACTGAAACTTGGTCGGATAGTACATCGGAGAAACCTACATCTCCATTATTCCCCGCCCGAGGTTTCAACAAACTTGAGTTCACCACATCAAAGGAAACTTCGAACCTCGTCTCCAGGCAGTAATCAGATATTCCCCAACAAGGTCTACGCATAAGACCCCCAGCGGAGTATCTCCCAGCTTTTATTATTTTCAACAACATTAATATCTAGGCTCGAAACTTGGTCAGATAGTGCATCAGGGGAATCAAGGACATCTCTTTCTCCTCCAAGTCAGGATTTTCAACAAATTCAACCCCAATCGGAAGCCAAAATCCTCAGTAGGACGTACTCATCATCCTCAAGAGGGATATGTTTTCAAATACCACAACATCTACATTCATATCTTATTCATAAAAATCATTACATGTGCATATATCATTCATACACATTGTGATATGCTCGCATGCATCATAATCTGCATAAAACTAACTATATCCTGCGAAGTTTTTATTTTCCCCAGAAGGTAAAAGATATGTTTCAAATGAAAGGTCGAGGATTAACACCCGGAGCGAGACGAGAAACCCAATCTGAAAGACCATACAAATCTTTTCCAAATGGAAGGCGAGGATTAACACCCGAAGCAAGACGGGAAACCCAATCTAAAAGACCGCACGAGTCTTTTCCAAATGGAAGGTCCAGGATTAATACCCGAAACAAGACGGGAAACCCTATCTGAAAGACCATACAAGTTGTCTTCCGACAACAGGCATTGGATCAACACGTGAAGCAAGACGGGAAAGCTATCCTCATTCTGCCAACTACCTGCCTCAGAATAATCAGGACGAAGATTTATTCTGACCCTCTCTTATTATCAACAGCACCTACAGACTCTAGCATACGACTCAGTTGCCCCAGATGGCATCTTTAAGCCCATCCCCGAATACTCGTCGACCTCTCTCCACCTTCAGAATGCTGCATATTTGGTTAAAAACCAATACAAACCAATAACTTCATTCAAAGGCGAGTGTGAAGTCTAACGTACGACTCAACATCATTCTCTCCGGATGGCATCTTAAGCCCATCTTCGTGCTCTCTTCTATCTTCAAGATTATCTACAGAGTCTAACGTACCGCTCATTCCCCAACATGAGCCTCTCCGGATGGCATCTTAAGCCCATCTCCGAGGGTTCTCCTATTCAAGCGACGTTCGTGAGTTTAGCGTACGACTCAGCCCCCAGTAAATTCGACAACTTCTCCCGAATGGCATCTATAAGCCCATTCCAATGCATCATCAATCAACAGCGAGTGCAAATTTTCAGGTGTACTCGAGTGTTCAAACATCTTCTACCTTCAGGCTACGAAAGGCAAGCATGCCAATCTAAACCTTCCAGTACAAGAAGATTGAACAGGGGCAACTGTCATACCCCAAAATTTGCCCTTTTATTTCTCAAGACATTTCACATATCCATACTCAAGGATTTCACAAGGGTTGACCAGACAAACCCTCTCCTAAGCAATCAACCCAAACCAGGGTTTGGCCATTCTCAAGCCAGGGTGAGCCTCACACACTCCAAGTTGTCATCATGCCTCATCATATGCTTCAAAGAATCTCCATGTCAAATTTCAAGCCTTACAAGTCAAGTTTCCTCAGACAATTGCTCAGATGGTTGAAAATCAGTTGTATTGGTCAAAAAGTCAACTATGGTCAACATACAGTCAAACTTCATAATTTTTGGTCAACATCCACATTTTGAAGTAATATTCACCATTTGGTCAAGGTTTGATCATGATTCATCAAGAAAACTTAAGATTTGGTCAAAAGTCAAAGTTTCCAAATTAGGGTTTTTGAATAAAAAGTCAACAGAACTTTGACCAGGCATAACTATCACATACTCTATCAGAAATTTTTCCACCACAGCTCATTTTGAAGAGAATTCAATTCTCTAAAACTTCATATCTCACAAGCATGGGCAGAAAATGCTTCATTCGGAAGTTATGGATCAAAACATTACAGGTCCTTTTCAAAGTCAACAAAAAGTCAACTTTTTGTAAAGAAGTGTTTAGGAGCATGGAAACTTCAATTGAGATGAAACCAAAGAGGTTATTTAGAGGACATCTTGAGCTTTCTAAAAAGTCTGAGAACACCCAAAAATGTTAAGAATTAAGCAAGATACACCTTGCACAAGTTGAGCATTTTTGAAGAGGTGCACAAAAAGAAATACTTGACAAAACCCAAAAATTTGCAAATGGGCCTAACTTTTCCTGGTTCAAACTTGTTCCTTAGCTGATTTGGAACCTCCAAGCCCAAGGCCACGAATTTATCTTTTATTTTCTATTTATTTTGGATTTTTTATCATTTAAAAGCCAATTTAATTAAAATAAAAGATAGAAAATCAAAATTAATTGCAAATTGGATTTTTCTCTTATTCTTGAGGTCCAAGCAAGCCATACAAGCTGTCAATTTTGAAATTTCATTGATTGGCAAATGAATTGAATTAGATTTGATCAAAAAAGGCAATATTTGGTTTCATACCAAATCAAATATTTTCTCATTGATTGGCATATAATTTCTTCATGATTCTTGACCTAAATCCTTCTATTATAAGCACACAATGCATTCACAAGTACAGAGGACGAAATTCTTGCCTCAAGAACCCTATTCCAAACTCAAAAAAACTGTGGCATTCAAGCAATTGGCAGCCCTAGTTTCAGATCGATTCAATCAATTCCAAGCATTCCAACACGTTCCTGCAGGTCCTCTGAATCGATCTAGATACTCACAAGCCTTCCAAACACCCAGAAACGTGAAATCACGATTTCGGTTTGCACTTTCTTTTTCAAAATCGATTTTGATTATTCATGTATATTTAACCTGTTTTGATTGTTTGTTCATGTTTAGAATGATGTTTGCAAGCTATCTGGGTGGTTCAATTCGATTTTAGATGCAGGAATACCGTGATGCCATTGTTAGGGTTTCAAAGCTTCAATTTGGGATCCTTCGATTTAGGAAAAATTGGCCAAAAGGGGCATATTCTTGTTCAGGAGATCAAACTGAATCGAACCATGGTTTCCTTATGAATTTATATTGCATATTATGGATTTTGGAAATTTGCAGGGGTTTTAGTGACGAATAAAGCCGTCGCTATAGGCTATTGCTACGGGCAAAAACCGTAGGTAAAAGCCTGTGTTTAAAAATTCAAACGAGGAAGACGATGATGCTTTGGCGCGGTTTTGGTTTTCAGAAATCAATTTCGTTTATAAACATTTTATTCCATGTCACTAACACCAAATGCAGGATGGTCGATGATAGAGGCAGCGTGTGAAAGGGATGACCTGAGTTCGATCCTGGCATTGTCAATTCTTTTTTACCACTTTGCAAAACTCATACTTTTTTCTTATTTTCTTTATATTTTCTTTTCTAATTTAATTTCTTTGCAAACAATTTTCTCATGCATTAAAAAATCACCAAAAAATATTTTCTTTTTGCATTTAGGTTAGAAAAATGTTTATTTAATTTTTGGCAAAAAAATTAATATTTTTGCATGCATATTTTAATTAATTGTTAATTAACCCTAAAATTGACTTTTAATTATTTTTCTCTATCAAAACCAATCCAGAAAATTCCCAAAAAATTATTCTATCATCTAATCAAGATTACTAACCTAAAGAGTTTTTCCTAACTCAAAAATCCTTTTTTACTAACGTATTTTCTCTTATGCGAATTTCTTTTCTTTTCCGATTATTATGTATCTGCTTACAGGTTGTAATAGTTAGGATTTATCTCCTCGCCTTCTTTTCCAGTATTATGTAACTGCTCATGGGATGTAATAGTTTAAGTAGGATTTACTTTCCGCACTCCTATATTATGTAACTGCCCCAAAGCCATGTAATAGCGTAGGACATTTACTTTCCGCACTTTACTTTCCGCAATTTACTTTCCGCACCCTATAAACTGATAGTAACTAGGCGTGTATGGCAAGATAAAAACAAACGTAGATCACTTCTAATTGCAAGATAATATATCTGAATTTGACACACTCTTCACACATGCACCCCCTAGGCTATTCTCTCTCGTTGCCTTTCGAATAAATGGTCAAGTCCCTCGAACATAGAGGTATCCTAGCACCGTTGCCTACAAACATATCATCATAGTCCCTTCGAATCAAAGATCATAGTCCCTCGACGTGGCCTACGAAAACATGATCTTGTCCCTTGATTGTTGCCTATGAAAAGTGATGATCGTCCCTTCGAATGTGCTAGGATACTCCTACAAGTTGGCTTCTATGACCATCCGATGTCCCTTTGAATGTCCCTTTACATCCAACGAATAGGGTTACCTACTAACTAATGGTATGGATAGCACTATTCTAAAGGAAAGTAAAATAACACGAAAACCACCATTCTGAGTAGGTAATAAGACTTTTAGTTGCTTGCTCTATCAAAATACTTTTCACACCTCACACTTTTTGTCAAAGTTAAAACACTTTTCAAAACGAAACATTTCCAAACACTTCGTATACATTCCAGCGTGAATCATTGCGAAGTCAAAGCGAAATGCCTTTTCAAAACATTTGTTCAAACACACACACAGAAAGTAATTTTTTTAAAGTGAGCTAAAAGCAACTAAGAGCCCGTAGATAACTACGGATGAAAAGGGGTGCTAATACCTTCCCTTTTCATAACCTTCTCCCTTACTCAGAATCTAACGAAGGTCTTTTTTTGTTCTTTTCACCTTCCCTTAATTGGATAAAAGAAAAGTCGGTGGCGACTCTTGCTATCAGCAACATTTGCGATGAAAAGCAAAACAAATTCCAAAAGTCAGTTCTCCCACCGTATTACACATATGCAGATACTTCAAGACTCACAGAAGGCCATAGAATCATTTCGGGCTCAAATATTCGACAACAACACACTGTAGCTCGAAACTGTAATCAATATCCACATGATAGGCAATCAGAACCTCAAAACTCCAATTCTCGATAGATAATCAGAAGCTTCTGAATACACATATCTTGTGTATTGAGATGACGCTTGAAATAATAGAACTTCAGATATCCAGCTTTCGAGAACCAAACCTCTTCTTCAGAATTGTACAGATTCATACAATTTAGAAAATCTCGAACCTATGGTTAATGCATGAATGATATGTATGCAATGCACCTATTGATTAAGTGTAAGCCAACTATTTATTAAAAAATGAAGAGGACAAATTTTAGGGTGCAACAGCTGCCCCTATTCAATCTTCTTCGACCAGAGGGTGAGATTGGCGCAAGCCTTTCGAACACTCAAAGTAGAAGATGATTGAATACTTAAATGAACCGTAAAATTCGCGCTCTGAATGCGAGCGGAGAATTATTATATTTTGGATTTTCTGCTTGAACATATACACTGGGGATAAATATGAAGGGGGAAAACTTATACAAGTAAACTCGGGCATTCTGCTCGTGAGAACCATTGTACTGAAACAGCCCATCAGGGATGATGAAGAGAGGACACCATGAAAGAGCGACTCGGTGAGGATGAGAAATGAAGGGGACAAGTTCATACAAACGAACTCGGGCATTTCATTCACGAGAACATTTATACTGAAACAACCCATCAAAGATGATACAGAGAGATACAAAGAGGGAAAACTTATACACGCGAACTCGGGCATTCCGCTCACGAGAACACTTGCATTTAAGTGACCCACCAGAGATGGTAAAGAGAGAACAAACTGTACCAAGATGAATTTACTGTGGCAATGATGAAGGGAGTACACTTACACAAAAGCAAACACAAGAAAGAGTACATCTATACCAAGACAGACTTACAAGGAAGAAAACATCTATACCAAGATAACTCTAACCATAGACCTTCAAATAGAAGAAAGCGGCAAACCAAAGCAAACTTTGAAGATCAAAATCAAGACACTTATACCAAAGTGAACTCCAAAGAGATAACATCTATACCAAGACGAACTCTAAAGAGTATATCTATACCAAGACAACTCGATCATGGACCTTCACGGAAGAAGCTTAAACCAAAGCGAACTTGAAGATCAAAATGAAGACACTTATACCAAAGCGAACTTCAAAGAGATAACATCTATACCAAGACGAACTCTAAAAGAATATATCTATACCAAGACTACTCCAACCATAGATCTCCAAACGGAAAGCGCAAACCAAAGCGACTTGAAGATCAAAATGAAGACACTTATACCAAAGTGACTTCCAAAGAGATAACATCTATACCAAGATGGACTCTAAAAGAGTATGTCTATACCAAGACAACTCAACCATAGACCTTCAAAAAAAAACACTTAAACCAAAACAAACTTGAAGATCAAAATGAATACACTTATACCAAAGCGAACTCCAAAGAGATGACATCTATACCAAGGCGTACTCTAAAGAGTATATCTATACCAAGACAACTCTAACCATAGATCTTCAAACGAAGAAACGCTTAAACCAAAGTGAACTTGAAGATCAAAATGAAGACACTTATACCAAAGCGAGCTCTAAAGAGAACATCTATACCAAGGCGGGATCTAAAAGTATATCTATACCAAGACAAACTCGAAGGAAGTAAACATCTATACCAAGGCGAACTTCAAAAATAGATCTTTGCACGAAGAGCTAGTTAACTTCAGCGATCTAAACAAAGAAAACACACGGAGATGGTGAACTCACAAGGGAGGGCGTCGGGGACAAGGCGAACTTACAAGGATAAAAGAAACATTTTACAAAGTTGAACTCATGAGGAAAGAGACCGATCGATAGGACTCTAATAAAGATTTCCACCATGTCGGGTGAAACACCGGCCGAAAAATCAAAGGATATAACTATATATTAATGAAGTTGCCATCGAACGTTTTTTATCCTGCCAAGAGGGAAAGGTAAAAATCGAGTAAACCTGAAATGAAGAAATCACGGTCTTGCGACCGAGAGATCGGGTAAGGAAGTCTGTTACGCGAGGGGAAGGGATTAGCACCCCACACGTCCGTAGTACTCTATGGTATCCGCTTTTACTTTCTATCTAATGGGTGTAAAGGTCTAACTATGTCTGTACATGGTATAATGCATGCAAAAAGGATAAGAAAAAGAAATAGAGAAAATAACAAAGGAAAGAAAACACGGGGAAAAGAAGGAAATATTTACAAAGGTTACTCGATCTAGCCCCGAGACAGAATGCCTACGTATTCCCTCGTGCAATGGGAAAGTTAGAGCATCGTAGTTCGGCTCGCTTGTTTTGGTTGGTTTGTGTTTTTTAGATTAATAGGCGAAACAACAAATGATGACGAAACATCAGCTACAAACGGGATGACGAAACATCAAGAGACGGGATGACGAAACATCAGCAAACGAGATGACGAGACACCAAAGGATGAGATGGAGAAACATCAGAGGATGAGATGGTGAAACATCAGGGGATGAGATGGCGAAACATCAGGGGATGAGATGGCGAAACATCATCAACGGGACGGCGAAGCATCAACAGTAAACCGGACGAAGAAACATCCTAGACTAATTAGTTTGTATCTTTTACTTTGGAAAAAGTTTCAGATTGTTAGGGTGTTTTAATGCATTTTGACAAAACAAGATTTTAGTTTTAAGGATGCAAAAGGATAAAGGTAAAATGGCTAAGGGAAACTAACCTAATTCTAGATCCTAATGTTATCATGCAGAGTTGACCCTAAGTTAAGGGTATAAACAAAGGGAAGATCTACCTAGAGTTATCATGCATGGATGCCTAACTTAGTGTCTAAACTCGAAAACTAACTTAATCGAGCAAAATATAAGGGGAACCGATAATATCAATCATCTTGGTTAGGAAACCAAGTGAGAAGAGGGGTAGTATCAAGCAAAGTCCTTTGGCAAAAGCACACAAAATAAGCACTAACAAGTGCTAAAAAGAGAAGAATGAGAAGAAGAAAAAGCAGAACAAATGCAATGAAATTTGAATGAATTATGCTCATGCAAAGTGTCATGTTGTCATACCCCAAAATTTTCCCTCTTACCTCTCAAGACATTTCACATATCCATACTCAAGGATTTTACAAGGGTTGACCAGACAAACTCTCTCCTAAACAATCAACCCAAACTAGGGTTTGGCCATTCTCAAGCCAGGGTGAGCCTCCAACACTTCAAGTGGTCATCATACCTCATCATATGCTTCAAACAAATTCCATGTCATGTTTCAAGCCTTACAAGTCAAGTTTCCTCAAACAATTGCTCAGATGGTTGAAAATCAATTGTATTGGACAAAAAGTCAATTGTGGTCAACATACAGTCAAACTTCATAATTTTTGGTCAACATCCATATTTTGAATAATATTCACCATTTGATCAAGGATTGATCATGATTCATCAAGAAAAAGTCAAGAATTTATCAAAAGTCAAAGTTTCCAAATTAGGGTTTTTGAACAAAAAGTTAACAGAACTTTGACCAAGCATAACTTTCACATACTTTATCAGAAATTTTTCCACCAAAGCTCATTTTGAAGAGAATTAAATTCTCTACAACTTCATGTCTCACAAGCTTGGGCAGAAAATGCTTCATTTGGAAGTTATGGATCAAAACATTACAGGTCCTTTTCGAAGTCAACAAAAAGTCATCTTTTTGTAAAGAAGTTTTCAGGAGCATGAAAACTTCAATTGAGATGAAACCAAACCGGTTGTTTAGAGGACATATTGATCTTTCTAAAAAGTCCAAGAACACCCAAAAATGTTAAAAATTGAGCAAGATACACCTTGCACAAGTTGAGCATTTTGAAGAGGTGCACAAAGAAATACTTGACAAATGCAAATTTTTTCCAAATGGGCTTATAATTTTATGATCCAAACTAGATCTTACCATTATCCATGGGCTCTCTACACCTTGCCACGCCTCCTTTCCATTTTTTAAATTTTTTTTTGAATTTAAAGCATTTAATTCAATTTTAAATTAAATAAAATACAAAAGCAAGGTATAAGACAAGTTGGGCTTGATTTCTATCTATCTTGAGGACCAAGCAAGCCCAAAATACATTCCAAATTCGTGCAAGATGCTACATGGAAGGGAAAATCCAATTTTGGAAAGATTTGATGGAAATTTACAAGGAAATATTTTTGCATTCAATGCAATATATTTTTTCATTCTTTTTTATCAAATCTCATGCTCTATAAATACATGACACATTCACAAGAACAAAGGAAGAAACCCTAGCCTAATGAGCCAACCCTAATTTCTCAAAAATTCTCTCAAAGTTGCAAAATTCGAAATCCTACTTGCAGCCACTTTCAAGCCTTCTCATTGATCCATTCGTGTTTCTGAGCTTTCCAGCAATCAATCCAAGCCCTTACACGAAGCCAAGCCATTCCAGATCGTGCCATCCAAGCATCACCGATTTGGTAAATTTCTCAAATTCGATTTTCATAATTCATGCATTATTAACTGTTTTCGATTGTTTGTATGATCTCAGGGTATCCATTAGAACAGGTTTGATGCATAACATGTGAGCTTAGACGTAGAAATCCCAATTTGCCATTGTTAGGGCATTTAGGTCTACTCGTTTCGAAACTCAGTTTCTAGGCCGTTTCAGGACAAAAGGACATCACCATCGTGTTCGCATGGGTCGAATTAGGCGATCTGGGCTTTTGGTTTTCTTTTAATGATGTGTTTTGCAGATTTTTCAGGTTGATATGCAGCCGGAGATGATGACCGGAGCCCTAGCTCCGGCGAGGACTCCGGTGTTGAACGTTTGACCCTGGCATGGCGCGATCCTATCATCTTATTGATTTACATAATACAACTGGGGCCACAGTTTGACTTACTTTGAAAATTCCAAAATAACACGTTGGATCACATATAATCCAATGCTTGCAGATCTAGAACAACTAACACAGCTAGCACAGATGGCAAACACGCGCTTGGTATATCCAGAGGGTCCTAGGTTCGATCCCTGGTTCCTCACTTCTATTTTTTACAACTTGCAAAACTAACCTTTTTTTTTCTTCATATTTTCATATTTTTCTTATTCAATTTAATTTCTTTTCAAACAATTTTCTCATGCATTAAAAATCACCAAAAAAATAATTTCTTTTTGCACTTAGGTCAGAAAAATATTTATTTAATTTTTGGCATAAAAATTAATATTTTTGCATGCATATTGTAATTAATTGTTAAATAACCATAAAATTGACTTTTAATTACTTTTCTTTATCAAAACCTGTTAGTGTTTTAAGTTGGCATCAATTTTGGTAAAACTAGGCTTTAGCAATGTCATGATAGATGTCATGACATTCAGAGATTGAAGATAAATCCTACACTAAGGATGTTAAAAGACTGAGCCGGAAGCTAAGGCTGTCTTTGGAAATTCTGAGACGATCGATGTTATAACGAGATGTTATGACATTCGATGTGACATTCATGAGAATGCATTTTTCTGAGATTTTAGGGAAGTTTGTTGGTACTAAATATTGTTTTTCTGTTATTAGAAAGCATGTTCACGTGGCTGCTAGGTTAATTTTAATTAAACCTAAATTGGTTGTTGAAAAGACCATGTTTTTAGGATTAAATTAAGTGAACCCTAGCTATCTTTATGGAAGCCCAAAACTGATGTTTCAGGACTGCTTCTATAAAAGGAATTCAACCCTTACAACTGTGATGCGCCCTTGGATTATTTTGAAGAGATAGCAGCTTGTTATTTGTGTACTGTTAGGATTAGTAACAGTTGGTTTTTGTAATTCTAGTTTCTCTTGTAAGCCAAGCAACAATCAATTGATAAGTGCATTGGACTAGGATTTGTTTGTAAGGGTAGTTTATCACTCAAAGCTTTAAAGCACGAGTGTTTGTCTCTTGATTGAAAGATTTGAAGCGAGATCAAGATAGTTTCTTGAAGTGTGTCTTCACAATTCAATTAGTCAATAGGTTGATATCACTGCTGTGATTGAGGGGGAGTGAGTAGGTACTCAGATCTAAGTAGGACTTAGGTTGAAGTTGCATTGGGTAGGTTTTTAGTGAAGGAGATAAAGCGGTGGTTTATTCTGAATTAATTCAACTAATAGTGAATTTCCTCCACTGCTTGGTAGCCCCAGGATGTAGGTGTAGTTAGAACCTGAGCCGGGTAAACAACTTATTGTGTTCTTCTTGTTATTTATATTTCTTGTGTAAATTGTTAATAGAGTGTCGATAGTGTGTCATAACATTCTGTGACATCACGTATCTGCTGCCGAATTTCAATTGGCATCGAGGCGGGCACCACGCTTGTTATTTCTGGTGAGATCTAGGGATAATAGTTTACGGCGTAACGGATAAAGGAGGATTTGGTGGAAGACCACCTATTGCGGATGGGTCTAATTATGATTCTTGGAAGCCTCGTATGGTTGCCTTCTTAAGATCGGTGGACATTAAAGCTTGGAGGCTGCGACAAAGGATGGAAACATCCTACCAAGCTTGAGAAAGATGGGACTCTTGTCTTGAAACACGAGGAGGAATGGAGCAAAGAGGAAGAAGAGCTAGCTCTAGGGAACTCTAAAGCATTGAATGCTCGATCAATGGTATTGAGGAACATCTTGAGGCCGGTCCATCAATGTGAGGGCCAAGGATGTTTGGGACACTCTCAGAACTACTCATGAGGGACATCCAAGGTGAAGATGTCAAGACTTGGATGCTCACTACCAAATTTGAGAATTTGAAGATGAAGGAAGATGAGACTATTCATGAATTTCACATGAATATTTTGGAATACCAATGCCTCGGGAGCACTTGGTGAAAAGATATCGAGAAGAAAAGCTGGTGAGAAAGATTCTCGGATCCTTGCCTAAAGGTTTGCAATGAAAGTAACGCAATAGAGGAGGCTCGGGACATCGACACCTTGAAGGTTGAAGAACTTATAGGATCTCTTATGACTTTTGAGATGGGAATCGGTGAAGCTGATGACAAAAGAACATATCACTTGTATCTAACTTGAAGAAGGATGCAATGTGGAAGATGAAGAGAGATATACGAAGCTATAGCTATGCTTGGAAGGCAGTTCAACAAACTCATCGGGAGGATTGATCCAAAGTCAAGGTCAAATGTCAAGGACATTGCATCGACATCAGCGAGATCTTATGACTCCAGGAAGATCCAAGTCGAGGAAAAAGGATGTCAAAGCGGTAAAATCCAATGTCATGAATGTGAAGGATTTGGACATATTAAGTGAATGTCCCACCTTTCTAAAGAAACAAAAGAAAGGAATGGTGTCACTTGGTGCGATGGTGATTCGGAAGTGAATCGAGGAAGAAGGTGCCAACCTTGTCCTTTCTCTGGAGTGTACAATTCGATATGGATTCTAGTGATGAGGAAGTGACATTTGAAGAGCTTCTTTGAAACATACGGAAGTGTATAAAAATGGTGAAGTATGTCGACAAAATGAGGAGCGAAAAAGCGATTGAGAAGTTGGAAGGCGAGAAGGTGGAGGTGAGAAAAAGGAGAACACTGACCACTATAAATCACCTAAATAGTGATATTGTAATGTTGAACTCAAACTTGATCGAGATGTCTAAATCATCAAAATGTTGACATCTGAATCTTGATAAGTTGGAAGAAATTCTTGACTTGGACAAATTAGGAAATAAGCATAGTCTAGGATATGTGGTGAAAAGAAACACATTGGTGACATTAAGAAGAAGAGACATAGGAAAACAATGTCAAAGCGGTGTCACAACCCAAAAGCAGGAAATGTGTCTGGCTCAGGGTATGTGGCTGCAAAGAGATTTGCTAATAACCAAGAATGGGAACAAACCTGGGAAGTCAATGACAAAGAAGATGTCATACCACAAGTTAGGAAATAGGTCTGCCTCAGGGTATGTGGAGACTAAGAAGTCATCAATAACAAAGGAAGAACAGGACCTAATAGACCAATGTCAAAGCAGATGTCACAACATTGGGTGCAACATCAAAATCATAGAAACATGAACAAAAAGTTTCAAAGATGGAGGTGTCATTATTGTGGAAGGTTTGGTCACATAAAATCTTTTTGCTATAGGCTACATGGATATCCTAATCAAGGCTCTTATATGAAGCCTAAAACCAACAGGGTATCATACCCTCAGCGATTGGAAGAAGAAGGCATTGCTCGGTAGCTAACACTTCTCTTAGTGTGTCTACCAAGAAAGATTGGTACTTTTATAGTGGTTGTTCCAAACACATGACTGGAGACAGGAATCTTCTCAATAATGTTAAGCATCACTCTACCAGCTTTGTTACTTTTGGAGATGGAGCCAAAGGAGAAATCAAAGGTATTGGAAACTCAAAGTGCAGGTTCCAAATCTAAATGGAGTATTGCTGGTAAAAGGTTTGATTGCAAATCTCATTAGCATAAGTCAGCTATGTGATATGGGATTCACAGTCAACTTCACTAAGTCTGAATGTCTTGTAATCAATGATGATCAAGAAGTGATTATGAGAGTCGGATCAAAGGACAAGCTACATGTGGAATCGAGACGCCACTCTGCCTTATGTGTGTGCTACAGACAAAGATGAAGAGGAAGTAAAGTTGTGGCAGCAAGAATCTGGTCATCCACACCTTAGAGGAATAAAAAGGATCAGTTCCATAGAGGGAGCCAAAAGGATACCAAGATCTTTCATGGACAAAGGGAGAATCGGTGGTAAGTATAAGATTGGACAGGAAATCAGAATGTCACACTCAATGTCTAGACATCTAACCACTCCTAAAGTACTACAGCAAAGTATTAGGATCTGGCATGAAAGGATAACCAAGTATCTTACTGTAAAAAGATACAGGAGAGGAGTCTTGAATAAAACCCTCTCTATCAGAGGAGAAAAGATCATGGTGGCTTCCATCTATGTTAAAAACATAGTATCTGAAGGAATGCCAGATACATTGATGGAAGGCTCAACACTTCTTTCACAGAGCAATTATGCAAGAAATTGTGTCAAGAAGCTTGGTGAGTAATGGCACCACTAGGACTCTTACCCCTCCACATTTGAAGTTGTCCAAGAAAACAAGTGGAGAAAGTGTTGATCAAAGCTTGTGTAAAAGCCACATTGATGGATGTCTCTTCTCAAGAAGCAATTTTATCTCTTGGATCAGTAAGAAGAAAATCTGTGTAGCTTTATACTATGTTAAATACCTAGCAGAAAGGAGAAACTACTTTAAGATGATCTGGATAAAGCAGATGCTGACCACAATGTCATACAGGATGTCATGACATTGTCTTGTGTTATTCTTGCTAAAGCTCTTGAGAATGGTCAATTTAAGACCTTAAGGGACAAATTGGATAGGTGTCAATTTGAGGAGTTGTAGCAATTAACTGTGCCTACAACAAGGGGTAAAAGGGATTGTTTACTTCAATTGTTTATAAGTGGGTTATTTAGGTATTTTCATCCTTATTTTAAGAGATCCAAGAATAGGAAGAGACACCCACATATAATAGTTTCCTCTTTTGAAAGTAGTATCACACTTTCTTCAATCAAAAGAAACCCTGAAACCCTTTGCCATTTTCGCTCTCTCTCTCTCAAAAACCATCAGCGAAATATGTCTTCATCATCCTCTTCATCTCAAGAATCTGGATCCTTGTCTCCCTCCATGGCTGAAGTTAGAGCAAACACTGGAGCCATGCAAGCTGAAGCTCTACAGGTGACACCACTGCGTGCAATGGCGATGACCCGAGAAAGGTCAAGAGTTACGCACAAGAAATGCAAGAAGGGCACAAGTATCTCCCTCAGGTAAGACTTCAGTACCATCATCCTCTGTTCCCCCAGAACTAGTAAACAGAGAAGGATCTAGGTCAGTGCATGAGGCCATAGCTAGGATAGTGACTGATATCCTAAATGAGAACAAGTCTGTACCTAGGATTTCAGTTCCCCTAAATCATAAGTCTGCTAGCCCTAGCTTAGCAGTTGATCCAGATGTCAATGAGAATGTCAAGACATCTGGTGATGATGTTGATTCTCCTGTGAAAAGTGATGTAAATCTTTCTGCTCCAGCTCTTGAAGGATGTAACGATGATAATGTAATTGAATCCCCTGCTGCAAATGTGAATGAGATTTCTGATGAGATTCTTGAGAAATCTCCAGATCATAGTGCCTCTGATAAACCTCCTACTGCCTCTGCTGATAACATATCTGATAGCATTCTTGAAGATACTCCTGAGAAGAACACCAATCAGAATATGGTTTCTCATATCATCAATCTAGATGAGGAGTTTTCTGATAATGACCTCATAGCCAAGGTTAATCCCAGCATTGCTAGGAGGGTAATGAATAGGAAAGGGAAGAAAAGTGTTGTTCAAAGCTCTGGTCATGAGAAGAATGCTGAAGTTGGTTGCAAGACTCCTAGGGTTGAGAAGAAGGCTGTAGAAAAATCTAGTAAGGGCAACAAGGTTGGAACTTCCAAAGGAAAGGACAAAGTCAAGAATGTTAGTGATACCCCTAAAGCAAAGAGCACTTCAATTGTAAGGAAAAGGAAAGTACCTGAGCCCTCAGATCGGGATGATTACGACTTTGATGTTCTGAGAGAATGTCTCGACATTCATTCAAAAGAAGGTTATCTCTTGGGAAAATGCCCATAGTTCCTGAAGTGCCAATTGAAAACATTTCATTTCACCACCCTGAAAATGCTAATAGGTGGAAATATGTGAGTTTGAAGAGAATTGCACTTGAAGGAGTGAACAAAGATGCTCTTGAATGCAAAGATGTGATTGACCGATCAAGGAAGTGGTTGATGAGAAGCGTGGTGAAGTTCTCAAATTGTTATGAAGTGCGGTGAAGGAGTTTATTGTGAACTGTCCGGTGGTTGTCTTGATGGAAGATCGTGATTTTAAAACTGTGTTTGTCGAGAGGAAGAAAAGTGAAGTTTTCCCAAGTGTAATCAACAAGTATTTGGGAGATCGGATGAGGTTCATCTGAACTTGAAGAAGCGACAATCAAGTGTGTCGGAACAATTACTGACCAAGCAAGTAAAACATTGGCCTTTGAAGGAAAGCTTTACGCTAGCAAATTAAGTGTCAAATTTTCTATTACGCACAAGATAGGTGCGATAGCTGAGTTCCATAAATCCAAGTCTACCATCTCCATTGGTGCAGGGAGGTTCATTTTCTTTGTTGGAACAAAGGCAAAGTTTGATTATGGAAGCTACATTTTTGATCAGATTCTTAAACACGCTGACAGTTATGCTATAAAAGGACCAATAGCATTTCCCTCCCTCTTGTGTGGAATTATAACTGATCAATATCCTGATATTCTAGGAAATAGAGATACAGTGTGTAAAAGAGCCCCTGCCCTTGGCTTCCACTACAAATTATTTCAAGGGAAGCATGTCCCTGACATTGTCATGACATCAGCTGAGACATCAAATGTCAAGGCCAATTCTCAGAAGGCAGGTGTCATTGTTGTGCTAAAAGAGACCTGTAGGGAACTTGAAGCAAGGAAGCAGACCCTTGAAGCTCTGATCTCTTCTCTTGAAAAAGGAAAAGACACAGAGGTTGAGGAAGAAAGGCTTGATGGTGATACTTACTGCTGCTCATATGGAGGAAGATGATGATCTTGACCAAGCGATTCTTTGGTAAAGAAGGTTACGAAGATGTGTCCTTTCACGGTGCTTACGGAGAAGAAAGTACTTGAGTTGTTTCCCTTGTTGCCTCTGATGTTACTCTGTCAAATGTCTCCTGTTCTTATTTGTTTTTGCCTTTTGTATTTTGTTTAAAATTTGGATGATTGTAATCATTGTGTTGACAGATGTGTAACCCTTGAATATTTATGCTGGTATTTTTTTTTCTCAATTCTGGTACTGCTTGATTAAAAGTTTGGGGTAATTGTATTGTTTCCTTTGGCCCTTTATGGCTAAAAAGTGGGAGAAGTATGATTGTGGGATGCTATGGAAAACAGTGGCTGGGACTTTGGGGAATTGTATGGCTTGTTTAAATTTTGTATGTGGGAAATTGTGGGAATTGTGGGATTTCTGTATGGGTAGAATTTATCTTATCTCTAGGTTCTAGTTTATTTAAGCTTAGAACTAGTTTGTCTTCTACTGCATATGTACTCTGATAGGTTAAGTAGTTTTAGCCAAAAATGTGCCAAAGGGGGAGTTTGTTAGTGTTTTAAGTTGGCATCAATTTTGGTAAAACTACGCTTTAATGTCATAATAGATGTCATGACATTGAGAGATTGAAGATAAATCCTACACTAAGGATGTTAAAACACTCAGCTGGAAGCTAAAACGTCTGGAAATTCTGAAAGCAGTCGATGTTATAACGAGATGTTATGACATTGATGTGACATTCATTGCAGAATCTTTTTTCTGAGATTTTTCGGGAAGTTTGTTGAAATTGCTATTGTTTTTACATTATTAGAAAGCATGCTCACGTGGCTGCTAGGTTAATCTTAATTAAACCTAAATTGGTTGTTGAAAAGACCATGTTTTAGGATTAAATTAAGTGAACCTAGTTATCTTTATGGAAGCCCAAAGAAGTTTCGGGTGCTTCTATAAAAGGAATTCAACCCTTACAAGCTGTCTTCGCCCTTGGATTATTTTGAAGAGATAGCGACTTGTTATTGTCTTGTTAGGATTAGTAACAGTTGGTTTTGTAATTCTAGTTTCTCTTGTGAGCCAAGCAACTATCAATTGATAAGTGCATTGGACTAGGATTTGTTTGTAAGGGTAGTTTATCACTCAAAGCTTTAAAGCACGAGTGTTTGTCTCTTGATTGAAAGCTTTGAGCGAGATCAAGATAGTTTATTGAAGTGTGTCTTCACAATTCAATTAGTTAATAGGTTGATATCCTTTGTTGTGATTGAGGGGTGAGTAGGTACTCGGATCTAAGTAGGACTTAGGTTGAAGTTGCATTGGGTAGTTTTAAGTGAAGGAGATAAGCGGTGCTTTATTCTGAATTAGTTCTACTAATAGTGAATTTCCTCCACGGCTTGGTAGCCCCGGATGTAGGTGTAGTTAGAACCTTGAGCTGGGTAAACAACTTATTGTGTTCTTTCTTGTTATTTATATTTCTTGTGTAAATTGTTAGCAGTGTCGAGATAGTGTGTCATAACATTCTACGTGACATCACGTGTCTGCTTGCCGAGAAAAGTGATGATCGTCCCTTCGAATGTGCTAGGATACTCCTAAAAGTTGCCTTCTATGACCATCCGATGTCCCTTCGAATTTCCCTCTTACATCCAACGAATAGCATTACCTACCAACTAATGGTATGGATAGCACTATTCTAAAGGAAAGTAAAATAACACGGAAACGTCCGTTCTGAGTAGGTAATAAGACTTTTAGTTGCTTGCTCTATCAAAATACTTTTCACACCTCACACTTTTGTCAAAGTTAAAACACTTTTCAAAAATGAAACATTTCCAAACACTTCGTATACATTCCAGCGTGAATCATTACGAAGTCAAAGCGAAATGCCTTTTCAAAACATTTTTCAAATACACACACAGAAAGCAAATTTTAAAGTGAGCTAAAAGCAACTAAGAGCCCGTAGATAACTACGAATGGAAAGGGGGTGCTAATACCTTCCCTTTTCATAACCTTCTCCCTTACTCAGAATCTAACGAAGGTCTTTTACATTCTTTTCACCTTCCTTAAATGGATAAAAGAAAAGTCGGTGGCGACTCTTGCTATCATAACATTTGCAATAAAAAGCAAAACAAATTCCAAAAGTCAGTTCTTCCACCGTATTAGACATGTGAAGTGAGGTCAGTAGTCACAACATCCATTTACAAAGTTATACAAAACTTTAACAAACATCAAACAACATTACAAACACCTACAAACATGTTAATGCACAAACTAGGTCGAAACTAATCTTAAAAGCATGCAAGGAGCTAATTGTGCGAAGCGATGGACTTAGATGAAGTTAATAGACAATTAAAGAATAAAAATACTTCCAAGTCAGTAGCCAATCATGTTAATGGTCATTTACATCATGCAAAATAAATCATAAAGATTTAGGAGCCAAAATCTATCAAAAGTGCGCAAACATGCAACAAACGTGTGTGGAGAAGTGTATCTAAGTGTGTGGGATTTGTGACATTAAGAGAAGGTGTCAATATGAAGAGATTACAGCACCAACATCATATGATTGAATTAATAATCAAATCCTAAAAGAAATGTCATGACGATGCAATTACAACGTGGGTGCGAAAACTAGTTGAAATGCTTTACCTAATAGGTGCTTACAATCTAAAGAAAACCATGGAAAGGCAAAGATGAAGAGGAATGAGTTAAGGAATGTTAAGACACACAAGTTACAGTAGAAAACATGTTATTTTATCAACAAAAACATTTAAACATGCATACAAAGAATTTCAAAAGCAAAACACTCAAGAGAAATGCATTCGATTCGTGCAAGTGCGAGTAGACATGTGCATGGATGTATGTTTGTTCTTGTGCATACATGTGCTAAGTGTCAAATGGTGTTGGAAATATACTCAAGTTATGAATTATCAAGTCATTAGATGCTTCAAATTTTACACATACAACATCTACACAAGAACTAGTTAAAAAAACTTATCCTAGAATTCAATTGAAGTTGGAATGGGGCATGGTTGATTCATGAATGAAAAAGAATGAAACTAATGGAATACAAAGATGTGGATGGCAGTATCTAGCATGGTAAGGATGCATGATCATCATATACATGTTCATTATTTATAATGCACAAACAAAAGCAAACTAGGAAAAGTTTAAGCATGCATCTAGAAGTGTGTGGTGAATGTGTTTAGGTGAATGTGTCCTAAAATGTTTGTGTCAAGTATTGTGAACAAGTGAGATGTATGAAAAGAACATGAACATGATACTCACATATACACAAACAATTACCAAAATGTCATTCTTCACAATTAATCATAATGCAAAGGTTAGTAGTGGAAGGGTGATTCTAAACCCTAGGGTTAGTTGTAAGTAAGCAAACAAGTTAATGAGTCAATCATGATGAAGAAGCAAGATGAGAAGGGAATTTAATACACAAGGTCAGTAGCTTAAGACCTAGGTAAACTATAAACAAAATTAATTCAAACAAAATGGAAGACTCATACACACACAAGTTCATTGGATGAAACATCTAAGCTAGTTAAACATGACACTTAAGAAAGATTTAAACAAAGTAGTTTTACTTGGGAAATTAAAACCATGTGTGACTTGTGTCATAAGTTTAAATCAAGATATGATTCATGAGCAACCAAATGTAGAATATGGAGCTTCCATACACAAACAAATCACCTATTTAATGAACAAAATCATCCAAAGCAAGGTACCACCTATCTTAGATCAAATATCCTTGATTAAGATTTGTAGGAAAGGAAAGATGTCTTGTATGTCATGGGGTGATGATAGAACCCTCATAAGATGCTTGTCATGAGCACAAGGTGATTTCAATTGAAGTTACATGCCTCAAAAGTCATGAACCTATAATCCCTCCAGGTATTGTTTCAAACAAACAATGGAAAAAGAAAAGAGAGAATCTAGCTCTTCTAGGTCATCATGATGACATTACAATTAAATTCAAGTCAATGAATCATAGAGAATTGGGTTATTGATTACATAATGTACAAGTTCATAATTAAAACTCAAAGATCCAATTGGAATTAGATTGCTAGAACCATGCATGATGCATACAATACAAGTGGTAGAACCATAGACAAAAGTTGGTAACATTCTAATCAACAAAAGTTGCATGTGCTTGAGAAAATTAGGGGCTTAGATGAACCAATCATACTGGAATCAAGGCCTTAGATATTCTACAAGGATGGATTAAGGGAGTGAGAATTAGATCCCTAAAGAATTGCATGAATGCATTCCTCACCTTACAAACCATATACAAGGATCAACACATAAAGAAAAAGGTCAAACTTTAAAACTAAAGGGATCAAGATGGTCCTTTGAGGTCAAATGTATCTCAAGTCTTAAAAGACTATCCTTGAGGTTATCATTCCCCCTAAACATCAATTAGAAACACAAGCTATACAAGAGAAAGGTTTAAGAACCAATGTATCAACAATCTCGGGTTCTAAGAACCATGAAAACTTTGTGCTCAAGGTAGGAATTTAATGACTATCATGGATTTTCAATGAATGAAATCATTTCATGTATCACTAGAGAACTCTAATGATCATCACATACCCTATGCTTGGCCTTAAATCAGGTCCACAAGCTTCACCATTGAAGTTGGACCCAATTACACTAGGCAAAGGTATGCTCACTTTTGAAATTCCATAAAAATAGGAAAATGAAAGATAAAATCAAAGTAAAAATGAAATAAGTGGTTTAAATCCCTTACAAGTTAGGGACATATCCTTGCCCAAGTTGAAAATCCATGGAAAAGTCAAAACAAAATTCAAAAGGTCAGCACTATTAATGTTTATACTCATATGATCAAATAACAAGAAAAATTGGTATAAAAATATAAAAATCAGAAATAAAAACCTATAAAAATGGGAAGTAGTGACTCAACATCCTAAACATGATTAAAAATATTTTTGGCATTTTTTATTTTCAAGGAAAATGGTGAAAAATAAATAGAATGCAAAATGGATAATGCAAATTATGTATTTAATGCAAAAATTGGCTTAACCATACAAAAATGACAAAGTTGCAAAATAAAAATCAGAAATGCATGAAGTATGATTTAAATGAGCTGGAATATTTTTTATTCATTTTTTATATGCATGGAAGTATTTTTAAATGATTTAAATATGCATGAAATGCAATAAAATGTATGAAATGGTTAAAAATAGAAAAAATGCAAGAATTCTGAAATAAAATCCAAAAATGCATGTGACATGATTTAAATGGATCAAAATATTTTTTATATGTTTTTTTGTGTGCATGGAAGTATTTTTAATGATTTAAATATGCATGAAATGCAATTTAATGCATGAATTTATTTAATTATGCAAAAATGCAAAAAATCATCAAATAAAATTCAGTAACTCAAAATTAATATTATGAAAGATTCAAAATATTTTTTGTGGAAATTTTTTAACATTGGAAAGTATTTTTTTAAGAATTTTTCAATGGAAATGCAATTAATTAAAGTCAGAATTTATTTAAATGGTCAAAACATTTAAAAAAATTGGAAAAAATTCCACAAAATATTTAAAATCATTTTGAGCCTATGGTATTTTTTTTGGAATTTTTGGATGATTTTTAAATGCAAAATTAAATGTTGCAAAATCCTAATTATGAAATAATAAAAATGGAAATTCAAAAATTGCATGGACCAATCAGGACACGCCACCACATCATCTTCAACCTCTAGCAAGCCCTAATACACGCGTTTTTTCAGTTTCATGCATGCAACTTCAAGCAATCGTATCTCACTCAATTCTCAACCAAATTAAATGATTCAAAGCTCCAAATAAAGATCACATGGCAAGCTACAACACAGAACTTGTAAAACATCAACTGATCCATCACACATCAAGAAAATCTGAGTGAGAAAACCACGAAAATCATCCAAAATCTGGATTTTCAGAACTTCATGCTATGCAATATGCTTCACAAACAGATGAAATTATACATCAAAACTAGTGTTTGGCCATCTAACCACGCATACATATCATCAAATTCATCAAATGCAAGCTGGAAATTCAGATTTGAAGTTTGAATCTTACCTCTTGGTTTGGAAAATAAATCCAAATATGCCTCTGGATTTGAAGAGAAAACACTTCACTCTTGCTCTTAGATCTTCAATGGAGTGATAATGATGAAGAAAAGCCACTTCTAAATCGGTTTGCAACCATTTCCATGTATCAGAAAATGCAGAGCAAAAAGTGGATCTGGAAAACGTGAGAGAGAGAGAGAGCTAGCTTGCAAATGAGAAGCTTCTAATTTATATTGTGTGAAAATAGAGAGGGTAGCTTGGTCCTTTCAATCAAAATCCGTTATTTGCAAAAATAAGGTAAAAATGGCATCTTGGATATAGCTTGCGTTTTGTGCACATTCTTGCTTGCTTGCTTACGTTTTGGTGAGCTGGATCATTAGTGGAGGCTTGGCTCACGTGATAGAATCCTCAAGCTTGCCAAAAATGATAAAAATCAGAAAATGAATGAAATGTGTGTGAGTAAAATGTGCTCAAAAGTGCTTGGATTTTTATGGCAAAGGAAGTGTGCTAGCTGGTTGCTTCGAATCCCAACATACTTACTTGAACAAACTTGCACAAAACAAACTTGAAAAATGCACAAAATCAAGCTTTTTCTTCTTCAAATTTCTCACAAATGGCTCATGCATTCCTTGGCCTCTTGGTACACATCAATAGTTCCTAGCATGATGATCAAAACAAGCTTTGGTTCACTCAAAATGGAGCAAAAATGAGTGAGATATGATTCTTCAAAGTCATGCACAAACAAGGAAAAATCTAGGCAGCGACGCGCACGTTCTGGCTTGCATGGGCATGCATGAATTCAGTTTCATGGCCTCAACTTGTGAGTCTTGTATCTTGATCAATTTTGAACCAAATGACATGATTCAAAGTTCCATTTAAAGCTCTCATGGCATACTTCAAAATGCAGTGATTTTAAAAAATTCCATTCCAATCAAAAGATATAAGCTTCAACATTATGCCCACCACCTGTTTGTGAAAATTTTAACTCAAATATCTCTCAAATGGTGCATTTTTGAGAAATTTTACACAATGGCAATCTTGTACGATTTTTCCCAAGCTTTCCAAAAATGTATGACATGCAATCATTGGATAAAAATTGAGAAAGTTATGATGTGTCAAAGTTACATAGGGTGGACACTTAGAAAAATTTCAAACTTCCAATAACTTCAAGAACAAGTTAACCCCAATTTTTCCAAATTTCTTGATTTAATGATGAATTTGGTCATGAAAAATGAAAATGTGATATTTGAATTGATGGTTGACCAAAAGTCCACTAGGTCAACTCCTGACTTTGAGTGATTTTGACCAAAATGACCATTTTGCCCCTTGTGATCAATTGACTTGCTTCTACTCAAAATTGAGCCTCAATATTTCACTCATAGATGTCCAACAACATATAGAAACAAGTGAAATCAAGTTTGAGTGAAAAATCTGAAGGAATCCTGATTTTACTCAAACCCTAATTTTGCTCCATGTGTTAGGAGATAACTAATCAAACTCCAAAACATCAAATCTTCTGAATATGCTGAGCAATCCTTTGAACCATGATAACTCATATGATAATAAGAAGGTAATACTTCAAGAAATGACTCATCCAAGCTTCAAACTCCACAGAGGACCAAAACCCTAATTTTATCAGATGAGTGCCACAGATGAATTTCTCATCAATCCTCTTCAAAACTTCAATTCCTGAGGGATCAATGAGACAAATGGAATGTCTTGAGGCATAATACACCATTGTGACTTGAAAGATCCCCAGATATGGAAACTTGAGATTCCCTCAGGAGGGCATGCTAACACAATCAACCTCCTTAGCTTGTAAAGGTCTTGAGAACTCAAAGAGCTTGGATCTTATCATGAGATATAAATGCAATGCAATATGATGTTTATGATGAAACATAAGCCTAAATCAAGAGGGTAAATTTTGGGGTGCAACAGCTGCCCCTATTCAATCTTCTTAAACTTGATAAGCGAGCGGTGGAAACCTTGGCGTTCAAAAGAAGAGGATTGAATACAAAAAAACAAATTTACACTCTTGAGAAGAAGAGTGAAACTTTCAAAGGGCAGAGAATCTTTGTACTTAGAAATACCAAATGAAATTGGTTTCATATAAGAGCCCCAAATAACATTGTGCTTTAACAAGCGGGAGAGTCTAATGAACATTAGCTTTCCCAAAATATCGCCAAGGCGAAATAAATGCTTGAGACTATAAAGATGAGATAAAACTCACACGAAGACCGACAAAACTAGACTTACAGCGTGCAAATAGGACAACTACGAAAAGGGTCCTATAAGCAAGGTGGCTAGAGTGCGTGATTCTAGGAACACCTTCTGGTCTCAACTAGGGGTAAACAGTAGAAATTGTGACAAACCAAAGGTATGAAAGAGACAGGTCAACCAAGGATGAGCAGTGAAGCGAAGCGATTGAATCAGGAATGATATCAAGCGAGACAAGACTCGACTCGATAGAACTAGAAGAACAATACTTTCTAGAAGCGAGTACCAGGACAAAAACTGGATTTCACGCACAGGAAACGAGACAAAACTCGACCCATAGTAGAGTGATGAGAGTGCATGTTTCTCGGAGAACTTGATGTTCTCAAACTTGATGTTCTCAAACACCAAGCCAAAACTTGATAAGACTTGCAAAAATAAATTGCAAAATCCACTGGGGAGAAAACCTTCAAAGATGAAACTCTGCGAGGAGCAATAACTCGTGTAACTGGTAGAAACATGCCACAATCACTAAGGAGGGGTTGCAAAAATAAATTGCAGACTTCACTGAAGAAGTAATTCTGGGTGAAACCGCTGATTTTGATATGAGATGCCAGATGAAATTGGACAAGGGCAGAGAAGATCCAGGAGAAACAGTGACCTCTAAAGAGGAGATCCGAATGGAGATTGGACTTCAATGGGGAATATACCAAACATTACAGGGATAAAGATTCCTTTGACTTCATGGGGAGCAACCAATCTTTGGTCAATGATAGGAGAAAATCTGCACACGATTCTTGCGATATTCATTGGGATACTCACTGGGGATGCACACCCACAAAAGCATATGTCTCGGGCGATACTCACTGGGGAGACGGGCGAATTCTCAAAATAGAAATCCAAGTCAAATAGTTCATCCGGGCATGAAGAAACCTTGAAGAAGAAATCTCAAATGAACAACTGATACACTGGGAAAGAGGGATAATCTTGGACAAGAACTTCCAAGTGCAACAACCTGACTGGGGAATTGAAGGGGTCACCAATAAACCTTCCACCTTGAATGGGAATTCTTCTGTGAACACCCCAATAACATCACTTCATTGGGGATACAGACTCTTAATGAAGAAATCTCACCAATCGCAACCTATCAGACAAAAATTCTCCACTTGATGATACTGGGGAATAGACAACCTTCGAGTGGCGGGAATCATCTAGATACAAACTCTTCACTTTGGGAGACTTGCTGGGGAGAAGTAGAGACTTCGACGTCACTGGGGATGCCCCATGCTGGGAATGTTTCATATGATCAACCCTATCAATTCAATCAAACCAAATCTGCCCCAAGTCTAAAATGAAATGAAACTCACTGGGGAGAATCTCTGTAGAAATACAGATAGGATTAATTCAAGATAAGATGCCCCGGATTATCATCAATTCTTCTAAAATATTATCTTTCAATTCCATAGGGTCGAGGCCCTCTCCTTTGACAAGGTTAAATCCTTCTTTGGTGCTCATTACACACTCACGTGATGTCAAACAGTTGTTTCGCATACAGAAAAATGTTTATTATGAGAATGAAAATTCACATGCAACACTTATGTAAGTCTTGAAGTTTTTATAGCAAAGTATTATGACTTCTTGTGAACAAAACACTCTTAGAGTGCAACATATTTTTCTTTTTCAAAATGACAAGACAATCATATGATGCCAACACAAAAATCAGAGCAATTTAGGAGTCAGGAAAATGTTATCTCATCGTAGTATGCTTTAGAATTAACCCATGCTTGATTAGGACTTACGAGGGTTGTAGCATTAGTGCAGTTCACGGTTTTTAAACAAAAGATTTTTAGGCTCAAAAATATTTGGTGCCCACCCCTTCGTGATGTTCTCAATCCTAGATTGATCAACTTAGTACGAGCATTCTACTCTCAAAGGAGTATGGTATGGTACGCTTCTGAGGATTTCTTGGACATGCAGGAACCCAAAAGCTTATGGACACGACAACCACTCACCTTTAATTTTGGTGTTCGATCACACGACTTTGTTCTCTTACTGAGAATCTCTCAATTTTTTTCAAAGCTTTGCACTCCTTTTTTTTTGCCTAAGCGACTTAGTACCAAGTTCGACTTAGCGGGCTTTTTTTATTTATCATTTTTTGGTTTTCATCATTTTCATTTTTCTAGAACAAACTGTGTGATCTCTACACCATCTTCAGTTTGTTGGAAGTAATTGTGGCTGTCTGAGTCTTTGAAGGACTCCACGTTGACAGACGGAAGTTGACCGTTGCAATTTAGACTTTCCTCAGCCTTTTGGAGGATAACCATTGTTGTATCCTTTGATTGCGCTCTTCTGAATGCTCGATCACATGCGAACTCTACCTACGGGTTGGAAAGATAAGGTTTTTGAATAGAAAAAAACTCCTACTTCAAGGCTCAAAGGGGTTAAAGAGGGTTTATCTCCCTTATATCTCCGGTGTTTGGGAATTGAAACAAGGCATGTGCATCATCAACAAGGTTCTACTCAAAAGCATACAGACCAAAGATTATCATTTTAGTATCGTCATCCTCCCCCAATCTTTGCCTAAGCAAAAGACTTGGTGAAGTTGGCATCAATATGCAAGCAAATCATTTTATAAGCAATAGCAAACGGGTGAGTGATAACAAAGATTTCTTCAAGACAGACATACTTAATGCATTTAAGATTTTCATTCAAAAATAAATAAATTTTTACATGATAGCAATGTTTAATCAAACAAACAAGGGTGTAGATGAAAATGCAATAAAGAAACTCGAGATTGCCATTGTTGAGGAGACTCGACTCCGTCTGGACTTCTTGATTTTGTGACTTTCTGATCTTAATATTCTGGACAAGAGATTCCCTTGATCTATCATTGGCACAAGATCTTGGATCAATCAAACTCGAACCTTATCTACGGGTGATAAAGCGTCTTTAATCAAGCGGTTGAGTGCCCCAAGGCAATATTCACGGGATTTTCTTCAAAGAAACGATGAAAATTATGCAAGCGAGAACCTTGATCTCCTTTGCGCCAAGCGAATTGGCTCTTGAAATACACTACTTATGAACGATCTCCAGGAGGTGGTACAAACATCCCAACAACAGGGCACCATCAGATCTAACAGAATTATCTACTTTTCAATTATCATTATTGTGCAGGAACCATCAAAGTTTTTTCAAATGCAAGTAATCATCCTGAAAATATTGGACGTTTTATTAAACAATTGAAAAACTGCAAGAAATAAAGACAAAGAAGTTTTTTTTTCATTAATTGAAGACCGAACATCAAAAGGCACTTACAAAAAGACGCAACACCTACAAAGGTAGTTAACCTAAAACATAAAAATGAAAGAGCGCTACAAAAGTGGAAATGCAGTAACAGATGACTAACGATCTATGATTCTACTACTACTCATACAACTAACAAGCTATGTTATGTGAAGGACTTCTTCAACACATCAGCATTCACAGGGAGCAAGAAATATTCACCATCCATAGTTGTAAGCATCATTGCCCCAGGAGAAAAGCTTCTTGACCATAAAGGTCCTTCATAAGTAGGAGTCCACTTGCAGGATCACCTTGAGGAAGAATTATCCTTTTAAGGACGGATCACACCTTTATAGGCGAGGGCGCACCCTCTTATCAAAGCTTTTCTCATCCTCTTGATACACTTGGCCATGACACACAGTGCCGGATGCTTCTCGTCAATGAGGTTTAATGATCTAGCGATTACGCACCCACTCAGCTTCATCGAGCTCAGCCTCTTTCATAATTCTCAAAGAAGGAATTTCGACCTCCACATGCAATCTGCTTCCATCCCATACACAAGGAGAGCAGGGTTGCCCGGTCGGCCGTGTGTGATCACGGTATCCATGCATGCGAAAGGAAAATCTCATGCCAATCCTTATAAGTTACCACCATCTTACGCAATCTTTTTAATGTTCTTATTTGCGACCTCGGCGACACCGTTCATCTTGGACGATATGGAGAGAATTATGGTGTTTAATCTTGAAAGTTTCACAAAGCTCCTTCATTGTCTTATTATTGAGATTGGATCCATTATCGGTGATGATTTTCTCGGGGACCCTATAGCGGCAAATGATATTGTGCTTGAGCGAGCCACAACACCTTGGTGACATTAGCAAAGAAGCGACTTCAACCCATTTGGTAAAATAATCTATAGCAACCAAGATAAAACAATGGCCATTAGAAGCGATCGGCTCGATCTTCCCATCATATCAATGCCCACATTGCAAAGGGCCATGGAGATGTCAACACAATCGAGGAGCAGGGAGGGACATGCACTTTATCACATACTTGACACTTGTAACAAACCACGGCGTGATTATATGATCTGTTTCCATAGTGGACCAATAGTAGCAAGCCCTCAATATCTTCTTGGCCATGGTGTGACCAGGAATGGGTTCCAAAAGCACCCTCATGCATCTCTCGATGATCTTGACGCTTCATTCTTATCTACACATCGAGCAACATGCCATCATGATCTCTCTTGTATAAAATACCATTGTTGTGGAAGAACTTTCGGTGAACCTCCTTAAGAATTTCTTATACGTGATGGGCGCTTCTTACGGGTACTCTTGAGTTTCAAGTACCTCTTAACATCATAAAACCAAGGATTACCATCCAATTCCACTTCCGCTTCAAAACAAAAAGCTGTCTCATCTAACCTTCTAATAGTGATCAAAGGTGCCTCATTAGCCCACTTCACCTTGAACATGGATGATAAAGTGGCCAATGCATCTGCAAGATGATTCTCCTCTCTGGAGATATGCTCAAATGTGATCTCTTCAAAATAAGGAATCAACTTCATCACATGCTCGCGATAAGGAATCAATTTTTGATGACGAGTTTCCCAATCATCATTACTTTGAGTGATAACGAGATTAGAATCCCCGAAAGTCAATTGCCGCTTCAATCCCATAACTACAGGCCTCATACTCTTCCATGTTGTTAGTGCAGTCAAAACAAATTCGGGCTGTAAAAGGAATATGGAAACCCTCGGGGGAGGTGATAACAGCTCCTACACCATTACCCATTGCATTCGATGCTCCATCAAACACCATTTTCCACTTTGTGACCCTGGCTCAGGCCCTTCCTCTAGACCGGGAATGTTGCAGTCTCTAATGTACAAGATGTCTTCGTCTGGGAATTCAAACTTCATCGGTTGATAATCATCCACAGGTTGGTGACCGAAATAATATGCCAGGACACTACCCTTGATTGCTTTCTGGGTAGTATACTGGATATCATATCATCAAAATCATACGCCAGCAGCAACTCGGCGAGAGTTAGCTTCTCAAATATAAACTTAATGGGATCCATCTTAGAAATCAGATAAGTGGTATGCGTCAAAATGTACTGCCTCAAACATTTAGTAGCCCATGCTAATGCACAACACATCTTCTCAAGCAAAGAATACCTTGACTCACACTCAGTGAACTTCTTACTCAGATAATAGATGGCTTGTTCTTTCTTTCGGTTTCATCATCTTGCGAGCACACTGACCCATGGAATTTTCAAAGCATTAGATACATGATCAATGGCTTTCCCTCGACTGGCGGCACGAGTATCAGAGGTTCTTGCAAATATCCCTTGATTCTATAAAATGCCATCTGACAATCATCATTCCAAACAACTGCTTGATTCTTCTTTAACAACTTGAATAACGGTTCACAAGTGGCATTAAGATGAGATATGAACCTGGAGATATAATTCAATCTCCCCAAGAAACCACGAACTTCCTTTTCTATCCTCAGCTCAGGCATCTCTTGTATCGCCTTCACTTTGGCAGGATCAACTTCAATACCTTTTTCACTCACAATGAAACCTAACAACTTCCCTGACCTCACCCCAAAGGTGCACTTATTCAGATTCAACCTTAGCCTAAACTTCCTTAATCTTTCAAACAATTTCTACAAATCAACTAGATGCTCTTCCTCTGTTTGAGACTTAGCAATCATATCATCAACATAAACTTCAACCTCTCTATGCATCATATCATGAAAGAGTGACCATTACTGTGATCGTTGCCTTGCATTCTTGGACCGAAGGCATAACCTTATAACTAAAAGTTCCCCAGGCGTGAAAGTAGTCTTATCCATATCATCCGGTGCCATCTTGATTTGATTATAGCGGAAAAACCATCCATGAAAGAAAACCTTGGCTTGCGTATTATCAACGAATATCAATATGAGGCGGAAAATCATCTTTAGGGCTCGCTCTGTTCAAATCCTATAATCAACACACATCGGACCTTACCATCTTTCTTAGGCACGGCACAATATTTGCAACCCACATCGGATCGAGACAACCTTGAGAAACCAGCATCTAGCATTTTGTACCTCCTCTTTGATCTTCTTAGACATCATTTGGATGAGTTCTTGAAATTTATGGCGGAGGACAATCTTCCCGGGGAGGCAGCTTGTGTACCACAATATCCGTGTCTAAACCTGGAATATCCTCATAAGACCAGGCGAACACATCAACATACTCACGGAGCATATCTACCAGTCTTGCCTTCACACTTTCTTCCAAATCGGCCCCTATTCGGATTTCTTTCTTCACTTCATCTGAACCCAAGTTAACCAATTCCAGAGGCTCTTCATGCGACTGAATAACTTTCTTCTCTTCTCGTTCTAGCAATCTGGACAACTCTGCAGGGAGTTCACAATCTTCATCACTTCCCTTCTCCGCTTGGTGAATCAGATTGTTGAAGTCATAATGAGCAATGGCAAAATTGTGATCATTGGTATCTGGTGTGGACATGTATCTGGATGATTAATTTTTTGTTTTTAATGACAGTGTGTGAAGAATAAAAACATTGCCACATTTTCTTTTAGAAAAAACAAATAAATGGTAAAAGTGAAAGTGAAAATAACACAAAAGTTTGAATAAAAACGTCCTTTATTTCATGATAAAAACTGCAATATGAAACATGGTGGCCCTACACAATGATTCACTACGCCTTGGGCAGAGCGTAGGAATTATGGAATGATAAAGAAAAAACAAGAAAATTACTCCTCAACGGTTGTAACTTGAATGGTGTCCACAGATGTCCAATTCTTCAACTCGCTTCCCGGGATGCATGGGCGAATCAATCTTCAAGTTAAACACATTGTCTTCGCCAATTGTGTTGACTTGATCTTCCTTCTTAATGTCGGCACTAGCAAACTTGAAAGGATAGGCAGATCGGGAGCTTTGAGAATGCATCTGCAAAATGGGATCAAATCCCAAGCGAACACTGTAAGCTTGAACAACCTCCACAACATGCCCCAACCTTGGTGCGACCCGCCTCAAGTAGGGCTCGAGCATCTTTCAATGGCGTAAGGGGTCTCGACCTTCTTCTTAACCTCAACATCCAGTCTTAATCATCGAACATTCTCAAAAGCTTGGAGCGGTCTCGTGTATTTCACCCTAATATCCACATACACGAAAGAAGCCAAGTGGCTTACAATATACTCCTCCTCGCCAGCAGTAATGTCTTTCCATCAAGAGGATAATTGAGTTTCGATGAATGGTGGAAGTATTGCACCACCTTGTGAATCAAGGACATCCCAAAAGACAACAATAAGCCAGATTAATATCCATCACTTAGAAAGTGGAAGTAAAGATCTATGGGCCCACCTTAATCGGTAAATCAATCTCTCCAAACACAGACCTCTTCGAGCCATCAAATGCCTCCACAACAAGGTCAACGGACTGACTCAAACGAATAATCAATCTTCATGAGTGCCTTCTTGGGTAATACATTCAATGACGACCCGGTATCAACCAAAACCCTTGACAAGGTTGTGCCCTTGAACTCCATAGAGATGTGCAGAGCTTTGTTATGATTACGGCCCTCGGGTGGAAGATCAAAATCTGTGAAGCCTAACCCATTTCCGGCTGATATACTAGCACATACTGTTTCAAACTGACCCACTGTAATCGCTTGGGGAACAAAAGTATTCTTCAATAGTTTCATAAGAGCATTCCTATGAGTCTCAGAATAGATCAACAAAGATAGCATAGACATCTTGGATGGGGTATGATGTAACTGCTCAACAATATTATAGTCACTCCTTCTTATCAACCTCATCAACTCTTCAACCTCAGCTTCTAGAGTCGAAGATATATCAGGTGCAACAAGAGGCTTAGGTGCCTTAGCCAGCTCAGATCCTTGACCATCAACCATCACTTGTTTGCCTTTCGCCTTAGCTAAAGCATCCGCCTTACTCTGAAGATTTGGGGGACTCAACACCCTTCCACTTCTCATCAAACGACCTTCACCAGAAAACTTATTGACATCATTATCTTTCACAAAACTATTCTCAGACGGACTAGAGTCTTGTTTAACCCCATGATAATACACATCAGCACCATAATGCCAAGGAATCACCTTCTCACTATCATACGGCATAGGACCGGGCAAAGTAATCATCAATGATACTGGCTTGGCGACAACAGGAATACGCCTTGGCGTAAATGGAATAGAAACCACTGAAACATATGCGGGAGTCACCTTTCTGTACTTCCTGGCTCTACCAAACTGAAGAGAACCATCATTTATCAATTCCTGAATACGCGTGTCGCACCCCAAAATTTCCCCTTCGTCTTATCCCACTATTTTCAAGCAAAATGTCTATTTATCGTGATTTCAGAGGAATTCATGCTGAAGGTTTTTTATGAAAAGTGGTAGGAAAAGAAAGGTTCAGTCTTGTTAGCGAGATATAATTCAAGCATGAAAGATTTGAGCGATTTTTGAAGTTCGTTTGAGTTATCTGTCCGAAAAGGATTGCTCGTTTGGAAATTGAATTCAAAAAAGGGAGAGATGTAATATTTAGTCATTTGAGAAATTAAAAAAGGGAAACAAGAAAGAATTTCTTTTTATTTGAATTCGGTGATTGAAATACCGTTTCTTGGTGTATGAGATCGCTAGCAGAAAATAATTGCAAGAACTTATTCAATTTACAGTGAGTGTTGTGCATTTCAAGCAGAATTGTAAGGTTGGAAATCATAAAATTCAATACCGGAAAAGTTCTTATTGTTGCATAACAATAAGATTTCATTTACGATTGTGGACTCGCAAGCAAAGGATTTTTGTGCACAATTCAGGGAATCATTTTATACAAGGGTAGTTGGAATAATTTCGTTTGTTCCACGAAACTTCACTTTAAAGAAGAATTTGTTATTACAAACACCATGGCAAGAATTATTAAGCAATTGACAAAGTTGTTCAAAGTTATCATCAAGACTTGAGAAGCTTACAAGGAGCGGTTACACAATTGTTTCTAATACAAATTTCCTCTAAAGTAGATACAAGCATTCATTCCATATTACAAGTGTGTTCCAGGAAGTTTTAGTTTACAAATCCTACAAGTCTTACAAAACTTGTTGCAAAGTATTCAAGTCTTCACTGCTACATTGCTCTACTTTCTTCATCACCATTCTTGTCGTCCAATCCATGGGATACATGAAACACAAAAGGAAATTGGTTAGCGACAATTTAATCAAAAGTTAACACAAGCATTTACGTTATAACTCATCATTAGGATTAGTGTCAGGAATCAGGTTGAAGGATTTAGTTACGTTCAATCAATCGAGCCTCAGAACTTGAAAGTTCTTTCATCGGCCATAATCTCCTTTTGCAAATCACAAACTACGTTTGGTTCACAAAAGGAGGTGTGCAAGGAAAATCGAGCGACATCATTTTCTCAAAAGCAAGCAATAAATCACCTAACAGTTTATCATTAGCAGTTCGCAAGGTTTTCGAGTTCCGGCCAGATATAATCCCAGAGTTAGCGATCACATTTCTACATGGTTATCAGCAAGCAAAAACAACTTTTTACCCCAAAGTGTAATTACTTTTCACCGAAGCAATGGGACAACATATATACGAGAAAAAGTAAAAAGTGCCCAAAGTTCAAATCAATAGCATAGCGAGCATAGTGAAAAGGGTAATGGTCATAACCACAAGGCAGAAGGTAATTCAGGAAGAGCAGTTGAAGTTTCATTGAATGGGTAAAGGGGCCAATGCCTAGCAGGATCAAAGTAGTATCTGTTCAGACAGTAAAGAGGCAAGGGTCAAGAAAAAGAAGAGTTGATTTAGAGGGGGTAAACCATAAGGTAAACCAACCCAGAAGGTAAAAGACAGCAGGGATAACAGGGATACCAATCTGTTCAAGGATAGTATCTGTTAAAACCAACCAGGATAGAGGAGAAGAGAAGGATATCAGTTCACATTTTTCACAGAAGATATATACCAGTAGTATCTGTTCTTAAAGGATTGACAAAAAATCCAAGCTAGCATCAGTTCAAAAAATACAAAATCCAGAAAAAACCAGTCAAAAAATATACCAACATACAAGCATCGGTCCAACTACAAAAAACCAAACCCAAATACCAGTTCCGAAAAGAATCCAGTTTCAACCGTCAAACGCGTTAAACCCCAAACCAGAACACAACAAACCCTAACAAGTGTTATCTGTCATCATTTTCCTAGACCCACAACCCTTCAGAAATTAGTTTCAGAAACTAGTTCTGATTCAGAGAAGAAGAAGAGGAGAAGAAGAAATTGAACAATCTCACCGGACAAAGGCAGGAAGCGACTTTCACCATTGGCGTCTCAAGGTTGTTACTTAGGAATCGCGTGTGGAGGTTAGGGTTCCGAAGCCCTTTTTCGTTTTCGCCCAAAATCAATAACCTGTATCAAACACAACAACCATCGAAAATCAAAACACAATCAGAAATCACAATCAGAAATCATTAACATGCAAACCAATCGCGATCGAGAGAGAAACACGGGCTGGGTCGTGGAAGCGGAGACGGTGAGCGAGAGGAATCGCGACGGTGAGAAGAGAGAGGCGGCGAGGTTTGAGAGGAAGCAGCGAGAGGATGAGAGTGAGCGGGTTCGTGAGAGAAGATGAGCAGCGTTCGCGAGGAGAAGAGGATCTCTCTTACGTTTTCCTTTCACCCTTCTTTTGTTTATTATTATTATTATTATAAATAACATTATTATAACTTATTATTATTATTTATTATTAGTTAATTATTATTATAATTACTAACCATTTTCTTTTTATTATAATTACTAACTATTTTCTTTCTAATTACTAACTATTATTGTTTTTCTTTATTATTATTATTATAGTTTAATTATTACTTTTATTATTTAATAATTATCATTATTATTACTAACTGTTATTAGTATTACTATTATTATTATCAAATAATTATTTTTATTATTTAGTTAACTATTATTATTATTATTAAAAAACTATTATTATTAATATAATTTAGTAAATATTAACATATTTTTCTAACCAATGAAATATTTAGTAATATCCAAAAATACAAAAAAATGATAGTAGTTTTAGTTAGACTCTTTCTTTTTATTAGGAAATTTCTAGTATTTTATTTCTTTTTCTTGTCATATCTCCATTTGTAAATTTGTACCCTCATCCCCACTTGTTGTAATAATTAGTAAATATTGTTATTGATTTATCATTTAAATTATTCACAAAGCACCAACCAAAACATTTTTTTCAAACTAATACTAAATGCGAGCCATTTTTTACCTGAGTTGACAAAGCTTTGAGCGTCTGGCCCACACCTTTGTGCACACGCTTACTCTTGGGCTTACAATGAAACTTTGATTGAGTGGTTAAACATTATTTAATTATCTAATTAGGTTATTTAAAATTAATTAGTTTACCTAATTAATTTTATTAAACTAATTATTGATTAAGTTTTGTTTAATTAATCGATTAAATTTATTCGCATTGTAAATCATTTATTTGGAAGCCACCTTGTATGGGCTTTTAATTTATTTTACTTGCTTTATTTAATGCTTGTATAGTATTGTGTGTCCTTTTCTATTACACCTTAGGACCATATATTCAATTAATCATAACTCGCATTGCAAAAACACTTTCATAATAAGTTTCAAACCTCGATCCAGCGTCGGTGCATTTTCAAAATCTTTTCATAATAAAGTACAAGTTTTTAAGTCGTGGACGTTAGACCAGTTGCTTAAAACTTGTCCCTAACAAACTTTAGTCTTTAAGTGGATTTGGACTAGACACCGTGGCTTAAAGACTCTAAATAACGTGAACTCGTTTCACTTCACTTTTCATAAGAAAACTTTTGGGTGATAGGCGACTTGGGCGAACTTTCGTTCCTCGGGTTTCTAGTATTTGAATCGTGAGGCGCTAGCCTCGTTGTTCGGTACTTTTTCATCCGCATAAAAACAATTCAACTCACTCAAATCTTTTCTCGCTCATCGCGATCATAAAAACTCTTTTCGGATAAAGAGGGTGTAATAGTCGTTTCAAATACGACGAGGACTTAAGCTTTTCAAACAAACAAAACAAATCCTAGTTCAAAGTATTTGAAATGTCTAAATACTACGATTTTTCTTATAAAATCAAAACAACAAACTTAAAACCTTCTTAAGAGGAACTACGAGTTTTGACTTTCCCATTGCGAGGAATATGTAGGCCGCGGTTACGAAACCGTGTCAAACTCAAAATAATAACAAACAATTTCTTTTCCTTTTGGTATTCATAACTTAGCAATAAACACACACACACAAAGCGCGTAGAATTAAATGGGTCCCATCAGTACGATGGATGTAAAGTGCTAATACCTTCCCTTACATAACCGACTCGATCCACTTTTTGGTCACGTGACCGCCTTATCCGCTTGTTTGGGGTTTTATCTATATTTTCCGTTCTTTTAGAACAAATAAAATTAGGTGGCGATTTCACTAGTTTTCGAGAATTAAAAGATTTTTGAAAATCGAGTTGCTTCAGTTGGCGACTTCACTGGGGACATTTTTAAAGCGAGTTAACCCTAATTTAATTCTCCGCTTGTGTGTTTGTTTATTGCTTTGATGTTTACCATTCATTGCCTATTATTTCTTTATACTATCCTATGATGTATTTTGATATTGGGGTGTTTATTGATTATGATTCATAGATAAGCCCAATACCCAGGCTTCTAGGAAACATAAGTTTAGAGTGGTTGAGTAGCTTAGGTCCATTGGACATCCGTGTTCCTTGGATCGACGTGAAGACCACAACTTAGAGTTGGTCTTTTTAAGGGAGTTATTGCACCGTACAATAGTGCGGGATGATAATTCTTGGACAAAGGGCCTATAACTCTAAGTATTAGGATGTCCAAAACAAACCGACCGCTCAAAGGATTTTTTGAGTATCCCTTTAAGAGCCGCTTCTTGGAGTATACTTTTGGAAGTATTATCCCCACATAGTCCGATCGCGTGTGGATAATATTTCTAAAAAGGGGATCTAAGACTCCAAGAAGCATTTAGCATAAAAACATTAGAACCAACCTTGTTTGGGGAATTGTTGGGTAGACGTCGAAACCATGTCCGACCGTCCTTTTAAACCCTTGTGCTATTTGACTTTACATATGATTTTGCGCATAACATCAATATGTACCGCACCATATTGCTTTCTTACATGCGTTACCATCACATTGCATTCTTACATGCGTATCCATCATTGCATTCTTACATGCATCACCATCATTGCATTCTTACATGCATTACCATCATATGGCATTCTTATATGCATTACCATCACATCGCATTTTTACATGCGTTACTACTATATTACATTGCATTCTTACATGCATTACCATTACATATCGTTTGCATTCTTTAATGCATTGCCGTGTATTCCATCTTCATCAGAAAAGCTCATTTCATTTCTTCTGTCCAGAAATATCAAACTGTCTACTCGGCGCGTTCGAGAACTCAAGGATGTCTCGAGGACTATAGGCGAGCTTCGCGTGGTCGGGAACTTTTGAAAGTTAAGCACTGAAGAGTCGGATGAGTGCGGTCTTGGATCTCTTACAAGTTGTATTGAAAGAGATGCAACACCACACCAATCTCCATAAGTTTGGTTCTTTGCTCTATCATCGATGTCTCCATGAGTCAAGGACACCCACGTGGCGAACTCTCGAGTTCGAAATTCTCCTACTGAGTATCATCCTCGGCCTTCACCTTCGAGGATTCCTCGTCAACAGCAATTGCTTGCTCCCCGATCGAAGAAGAAGGAACCAAATCAGCGTATTAATCCGCATTATCGCCGATATGCTCAACAGGATATTCAGCCAATTCCGATATCATATTCACAACTATTGCCTTTCTTGATTCAGAGTGGTGTGGTGATACCAAGGGAATTGAAGCCAGTACCAGGGGTTGCTAAAGCTTGGTTTGATGAGAGAGTTAAATGTGCTTTCCATGCTGACTCTGTAGGACACGAAATTGAGAATTGTTCAGCCTTCAAATGCACAGTTCAAGAGCTAATTGATGATAAGATTCTGTTTTTCAAACAGAATGGATTGAGCTTAGACATTTTGCTTGCAAGGTCTAATCATAGCAATTTTGAGGAACTTCAAAGCTCATTGGGACAATCGCTTGCCAAGAAAGTTGAGACTTTGAAGAGTAGTGATGAAGTAGACCAGATGTTCACTTCAGAAAAGGTGGTAACCTTCAGCAAAGATATCTCAAGTTCTAGCAAAGGGAAGTCGGTTGCAACGCCGAATCATTATCCTCCATTGCCATCTTTCAAATCTTTGCATCAACAACTTTTGTCGATCTTCCTCAACAGTCGAACTCTCAAAATCAAAGTGCCTCGGAATAATGCGGAAAGAAGGAGGCTCCTCTTGATCAATTCGGTGACCTACGGTCAACTTCGCGTATCTGGTTCAAAGTTCATTGGTGGTTCCCAAATTTCTTAAGCCACCAAAGTCATTCCCGTCACGATATGATCATAATGCGATGTGGATACCATCTTTGATGCGGTAGGACACTCAACGAGGATTGCAATCCTTACAAAGCCAAGGTTCAACAATTGATCGACCGAAAACACTTGACTATTCAAGGAGGATTACGTTTGTGAATGGCAACCGGTACTCAAGTGATCACCAAGACTACTGAAAGTCATCTGAATCAACAAGTCAAGATGGAGCTCAAGTCCCCTCAACAATGACAGTCTTTTATTTCTTTACTGCATTTTCATGTGTATCTTGTTTAATTGTTTAAATTTTGTTTGCATGTAGAAACTTGTTTGTTTTTATCTTAATGCAATGAGTATGTTTGTCTTGAAGCAATCCATTCGTTATCACTCTTTATTTGATTTGTGAGCATTTTGATACCAACGTTACCAACTCTTTCGCCTAGGCAAAGATTGGAGGGAGGATGACGATAATTGAAAAAACGCCAGGTCTCTAGTCATGTGCTTTTGAGTAGAACCCTGCTAATGATGTACAGGCCTTGTTTCAATTCCCTAAACACCGGAGTTATAAGGGAGATAAACCATCGTTAACCCCCTCGAGCCTTGAAGTAGGAGTTTCTTTTCTGTTCAGAAAAACCCTCATCGTTTTTACCCTGTGGGCGGGTAGTGTTCAGTTAACCTGATCGAGCATTCCAAACTCATCAAGAGAGTAAGCATTTAAGGATACAACAATGGCTATCCTTCAAAAGGTTGAGAAAGGTCAAAACCACAGCAGTCGACCTCCATCTATCAATAGTGTGCATCAAAGGAGAATGATACCGTGTTGGTTATCTCTTGCACATCAGAAAGGTCAACACATGACGACACCATAACATTTATCTTTCATCTACCTCAGGACTCAGACAGTCACCATCTCTTCTAACAAATCAATGATTGTGTATAAATCCACGACTTGTTCAAAAAAAAAGATGAATAGAAAAAGACAAAAAGCCCGCTAAGTCGGAACTTGTTAATAAGTCGCTTAGGCAAAAGTCAAGCAAAAATCTTGAAATGCATTTTTAAAGAAAAATTCCCAACAAAGAACAAGTTGTGTGGTTAGACACCAAAGACAAATGTGAGTGACTGTCGTGTCCAAGAAACCTCGTATCGGTTCCTCAACCACCATAACACCTCTCGAGAGATGAGTGCTTGTATCAAGATAGTTGAACTTAGGACTGAAGAACATCATGGAGAATGGGCGGGCACCAAATATTTTGAGCCTAAAAAATCCTTTTTCTAAAAAACCCGTGAACCAGGCCGCGTTACAACCCTCAAAAGTCCTAATTGAAGCATGGATTAATTCAAAAGCATACGACGAAGAGATCGCGTTTACCTGACTCCTACAGTGTGTGCTAAGTATCTGTGTTGGTATTATATGCTCGTCTTATCTTGCAAAAAAAAATTTTTAGTGTTGCACTCCAAAAAGTGTTTCACTCGCAAAAATCATAATGTTTTTCATACAAAACTTCAAGACACATAAATGTTGCATTATAATTGTCACAACAAACATTCTTCTACATGTAAAACAATTGTGACATTGAAGAAGTTCTCATAATGAACATCAGTGAAGAGTTTAACTTTGTCCAAAGAAGAGAAACTTGATTATTCTGCTGAGTTAGCAGTTATTTGTAGCAAGGGGCAGGACATCTAAGGACTCCTTTGAGCATATCACAAGTTGTCTTCTCAAGATTCTGTAGAATTTGGGGGCAATCAAATCGAAATTCAGCTCCTCGAATTTTGCCAATCCAGGGGCAAATCCTTAAAGAGCAATCAGCAGTTGATTTAGTCCTTCTCAAAAGAGCAGTTAGCCTGAGACAACAGTCATTCCATGTTCCAGTCAACTTGAAGCAATCACCTCGAGACATGGGAGTCTCTCTAAGGCTATAAAGTGGGGGCATTTCACTCCAATCTGTGCAGAACTAATCGAAGCAAATACTTCGACACGTTGAAGCCTTCAAAAAAAAAAAAAAGGAGTTCTTATTCCATCAAATTAGTTGCTCACTTGTTGTTGATCTGAAGCAGTTACCTCGTGACGATAAAGCTCTCTTAATTGGAGCAAGTGTTCGTTCAAGAATCAGTCATCCTGAAGTAATTACTTCGAGACGTAGAAGTCTCTCTAAAGCTCGTCCTGGGGCAGGTCTTCCCGATGCTCGCATAGCTCCTTATTCAGATGCAGTCGATCTGAGGAAAATACTTGAGACATAGAAGTCTTTCCAAGACTCATCCTAAAGCAAGCTTGCTGAAAAGATTCATCTGAAGCAACTACTTGAGGCGTTGAGTCTCTCAATGCTCATCTTGGGGCATGTCGTCCATCTACGCAAAGTCTGCCAGTCTAAGATTTGATAAATCTAAGGAGGTTATTTTGAGATGTGGAAATACCTCCAAAGCTCCTATCAAGGCATGATATTCCCATATCAGAATATCCAGTTCCTTTGAAATACTGATGATCGTCAGAATACAGGATGCCGGGACACTCCTTTGTGGGAAAGATTTTTAGAAGGTCTAACAGACCGGGGCATATTGAGATTCTGAAGTGCAAAATCTAATGCCGCTGCATTCCCACGCATGGAGCACGCCTCTAATCATCGTTATCTGATCAACTCAGAAGTTTGCTATTCTTCGTTCTACAAGAATTAGCATTGCAGCCCTTCCAGCGGCAATTCAACATTTGGAGCTTGGTCAATCATCTTGTTGGGCCATGTTCTTTTATCCTCCGGACTAACGGTGTCGAGGATTCGGTTTGATAGCCAGTGCATTAACTAGTATATTCATGCATTCATTCATTCATGCATTCATATCATATACTACATAGCACATTCATTCATAAACCTCAGCCAAGACTCGGGTTATTCCAAGATCGGCTAGTGATTTTTCTTAGCAGAATCATAATTTGAAGACTATTTTGAATGACAAATTTAGTTCTTCCAATCACAAGTTTGAGGACTCGACCATAATTGGTCTACAACGATGATGATTCTCGAATCGAATCCATTCCAGAGTGATTGGGTTTCCCCAAGCGAACTCTTGTATCAATGGACCTTCTTTATAGAGCTTCTTTTAAAAAGTACACCATTACAAGCAGGAGACTTTTCTCAAATGACAACCTAGTTCTTCTCCCCAGTGCCAGGAGAATGCTTGGGTGACAGACAATCGACAATAGTGTCAATTCTCCAATGAAGTCTCTCCCCCAGAGGTTCAATTGATCATCCCCAATGAACTCTTATAACAACAAGATCGTTCAATTGGATTCCCCAGTGATATCTTCCTTCTCTCAACAGTCAGGAAATCATGTATCATTTGCATTAGAAAAAAAAATCACATCATGCATATCACATCATGCATATCATACTCATGCATTAGCTTCGGCTATCTGTTTTGCAGGTTTTTCAACTGAAACCGTAGATGTCCTCGTAAGGATCAAATGGAAGGATTAGTTCGCAGACGACAAGTTATCCTCTTTTTCTACAAGCAAGTTACACACTTGTTTGGATCTCAACAACTGAGGTTTTCTCCAATCGAGATTTCTTCCCCAACGAAACAGTTGTCTCTTTCAGATGGACTCTAACGTCAACAAAATTATTCAACCGGGAATCCCCAGCGAATTTTCCACATGGTTTTCTTACGAAGTTTCCCCAGCGAAGCTTATTTCTCTCCCCAAGTGAATCTCCTTCAGAAAGGATCGCTACAACATCATTCCTGGTATTTTCAAAGATTTCTTTCAGACAAGAATCTTCTCAGCAAATACTATTGGCAGTGGCTTCCACAATTTACTCCTCTGAGCTGTTCTCAAAAAATTACATCGAACTTCTGGTGCGTTTATTTCCCCAGTAAGTTATCAACTACTCAACAAATAAGTATCCACCAAGCGGGATGTTTATTCAAATCTCAGGATATTTCTCCAACTCAGACGTTGATCTACATATCTACTTGCTGCAACGCATTGCCCATACAATGTCAGCGAATTGAAGCTCATTACCCTAGAAGTTTTTCAGTCATAGGCGCTGAATCTGATTCTTCTATCAACGGTAAAGCTATCTGCATACAAATTGAAGATCTTGTCAACTCAGAAGTTGTTCAACATGTCCGTACATGTTCAGTAAGATCTCTCATCAGCAGAAACGTTGGAAACAAGATTTACCGACTTCATAAACATCTATATCACGCGGTGTCTTTGGATATTGTTTGTTTATCCCGGAGAATTGTACTCTCGGGTGCGCTACTGATTTTGTTCTGCGGGTAACTCAGAGGTTACACGATCAAAGACATTCAGCATGCCATGGCTCCTCGCACTTTCGTGCACCAACAATTCTGATATTGTTCTAAGCCATCTATTCAGGGAACTCTTTGTTAAGTTCTCAATCATGTCATTTCAATTTTGTTTAAGGTCTCCAGGTAGTCCTTAGTTCAGAGAACTCTTTGTTAAGTTCTCAGTCTTGTCAATCAGAGAGACTCTTTGTTAAGTTCTCAATCATGTCAATCGAGGAACTCTTTGTTAAGTTCTCAATCATGTCATTTCAATTTTGTTTAAGGTCTCGGGTAGTCCTTAGTTAGGAGAACTCTTTGTTAAGTTCTCGGTCTTGTCAATCGAGAGAACTCTTTGTTAAGTTCTCAATCATGTCAATCGAGGGAACTCTTTGTTAAGTTCTCAATCATGTCATTTCAATTTTGTTTAAGGTCTCCAGGTAGTCCTTAGTTCAGACAACTCTTTGTTAAGTTCTCAGTCTTGTCAATCAGAGAACTCTTTGTTAAGTTCTCAATCATGTCAATCAGGGAACTCTTTGTTAAGTTCTCAATCGTGTCGTTTTTCAATTTTGTTTAAGGTCTCCAGGTAGTCCTTAGTTCGAGAACTCTTTGTTAAGTCCTCGATCTTGTCAATCGAGAGAACTCTTTGTTAAGTTCTCGATCGTGTAGATTTTTCAATTTTGTTTAAGGTCTCCGGTAGTCCTTAGTTCGAGAGAACTCTTTGTTAAGTTCTCGGTCTTGTCAATCGAGAACTCTTTGTTAATTTCTCAATCATGTCAATCAGGAACTCTTTGTTAAGTTCTCAATCATGTCATTTCAATTTTGTTTAAGGTCTCCAGGTAGTCCTTAGTTCAGAGAACTCTTTGTTAAGTTCTCAGTCTTGTCAATCAGAGAACTCTTTGTTAAGTTCTCAATCATGTCAATCAGGGAACTCTTTGTTAAGTTCTCAATCATGTCATTTCAATTTTGTTTAAGGTCTCCAGGTAGTCCTTAGTTCAGAGAACTCTTTGTTAAGTTCTCAGTCTTGTCAATCAGAGAACTCTTTGTTAAGTTCTCAATCATGTCAATCAGGGAACTCTTTGTTAAGTTCTCAATCTTGTCGTTTTTCAATTTTGTTTAAGGTCTCCAGGTAGTCCTTAGTTCAGAGAACTCTTTGTTAAGTCCTCAGTCTTGTCAATCAGAGAACTCTTTGTTAAGTTCTCAATCGTGTCGTTTTTCAATTTTGTTTAAGGTCTCCAGGTAGTCCTTAGTTCAGAGAACTCTTTGTTAAGTTCTCAGTCTTGTCAATCAGAGAACTCTTTGTTAAGTTCTCAATCGTGTCGTTTTTCAATTTTGTTTAAGGTCTCCAGGTAGTCCTTAGTTCAGAGAACTCTTTGTTAAGTTCTCAGTCTTGTCAATCAGAGAACTCTTTGTTAAGTTCTCAATCGTGTCGTTTTCAATTTTGTTTAAGGTCTCGGGTAGTCCTTAGTTCAGAGAACTCTTTGTTAAGTTCTCAGTCTTGTCAATCAGGGAACTCTTTGTTAAGTTCTCAATCGTGTCATTTTTCAATTTTGTTTAAGGTCTCCAGGTATTCCTTAGTTCAGAGAACTCTTTGTTAAGTCATGTCAATTTTTCAAAATATTGTTTTTCTTTTCGCTTGAGAAGTTCGTTTTTCTTCTCATAGCACTTTCATTAAAATTGTTGTCAAAATCATTTCGGTTACACGGTTATCCCCAATGATGTTGAAATCTCCTATTAATTGGGCACTGTTATGTTAAGGCATTTCGTTGATGTTTAGCAAGTTCTCTCCTCAAGTGTTTCTCCTTGACTCTGTAGTCAAGATGTTGTTATCCATTTTCTTTTGTGACTTCGGTTTCCCGCGTAGGGCAAATTTTCGGGGTTCTCTAGTATTCAATCCTCTTCCACCTTGAACGTTCGAAAATTGTCAATCTTTCTCACTTACCAGGTCTAAGATGATTGAATAGGGGCAACTGTCGCACCCCAAAATTTCCCCTTCGTCTTATCCCACTATTTTCAAGCAAAATGTCTATTTATCGTGATTTCAGAGGAATTCATGCTGAAGGTTTTTTATGAAAAGTGGTAGGAAAAGAAAGGTTCGATCTTGTTAGCGAGATATAATTCAAGCATGAGATTTCGAGCGATTTTTGAAGTTCGTTTGAGTTATCTGTCCGAAAAGGATTGCTCGTTTGGAAATTGAATTCAAAAAGGAGAGATGTAATATTTAGTCATTTGAGAAATTAAAAAGAAACAAGAAGAATTTCTTTTTATTTGAATTCGGTGATTGAAATACCGTTTCTTGGTGTATGAGATCGCTAGCGAAAATAATTGCAAGAACTTATTCAATTCTGATGAGTGTTGTGCATTTCAAGCAGAATTGTAAGGTTAAATCATAAAATTCAATACGGAAAAGTTCTTATTGTTGCATAACAATAAGATTTCATTCTGATTGTGGACTATAAACAAAGGATTTTTGTGCACAATTCGGGAATCATTTTATACAAGGGTAGTTGGAATAATTTCGTTTGTTCCACGAAACTTCACTTTAAAGAAGAATTTGTTATTACAAACACCATGGCAAAATTATTAAGCAATTGACAAAGTTGTTCAAAGTTATCATCCAAGACTTGAGAAGCTTACAAGGAGACGGTTACACAATTGTTTCTAATACAAATTTCCTCTAAAGTAGATACAAGCATTCATTCCATATTACAAGTGTGTTCCAGGAAGTTTTAGTTTACAAATCCTACAAGTCTTACAAAACTTGTTGCAAAGTATTCAAGTCTTCACTGCTACATTGCTCTACTTTCTTCATCACCTTTGCCGTCGTCCAATCCGCCAGGATACATGAAGCACAAAAGAGGAAATTGGTTAGCAGCAATTTAATCAAAAAGTTAACACAAGCATTTACGTTATAACTCATCATTAGGATTAGTGTCAAGAATCAGGTTGAAGGATTTAGTTACGTTCAATCAATCGAGCCTCAGAACTTGAAAGTTCTTTCATCGGCCATAATCTCCTTTTGCAAATCACAAACTACGTTTGGTTCACAAAAGGAGGTGTGCAAAGGAAAATCAGGCAGCATCATTTTCTCAAAAGCAAGCAATAAATCACCTAACAGTTTATCATGATTTCGAAGGTTTTCGAGTTCCACCAATATAATCCCAACAGATTAGCAGTCACATTTCTACATGGTTATCAGCAAGCAAAAACAACTTTTTACCCCAAAGTGTAATTACTTTTCACCCGAAGCAATGAGACAACATATGCACAGCATACACAGAAAAGTAAAAAGTGCCCAAAAGTTCAAATCCAATAGCATAGCAGAGCATAGCTGAAAAGGGTAATGGTCATAACCACAAGGCAACAGAAGGTAATTCCAAGGAAGAACAGATTGAAGTTTCATTGAATGGGTAAAGGGGCCAATGCCTAGCAGGATCAAAGTAGTATCTGTTCAGACAGTAAAGAGGCAAGGGTCAAGAAAAAGAAGAGTTGATTTAGAGGGGGTAAACCATAAGGTAAACCAACCCAGAAGGTAAAAGACAGCAGGGATAACAGGGATACCAATCTGTTCAAGGATAGTATCTGTTAAAACCAACCAGGATAGAGGAGAAGAGAGGATATCAGTTCACATTTTTCACAGAAGATATATACCAGTAGTATCTGTTCTTAAAGGATTGACAAAAAAATCCAAGCTAGCATCAGTTCAAAAAATACAAAATCCAGAAAAAACCAGTCAAAAAAATATACCAACATACAAGCATCGGTCCAACTACAAAAAACCAAACCCAAATACCAGTTCCGAAAAGAATCCAGTTTCAACCGTCAAACGCGTTAAACCCCAAACCAGAACACAACAAACCCTAACAAGTGTTATCTGTCATCATTTTCCTAGACCCACAACCCTTCAGAAATTAGTTTCAGAAACTAGTTCTGATTCAGAGAAGAAGAAGAGGAGAAGAAGAAATTGAACAATCTCACCCGGACAAAGACAGGAAGCCAGCTTTCACCATTGACGCGTCTCCAAGGTTGTTAACCGGAATCGCGTGTGGAGGTTAGGGTTCCGAAGCCCTTTTTCGTTTTCGCCCAAAATCAATAACCTGTATCAAACACAACAACCATCGAAAATCAAAACACAATCAGAAATCACAATCAGAAATCATTAACATGCAAACCAATCGCGATCGAGAGAGAAACACGGGCGGTCGTGAGAGAAAGCAGGCCGGTGAAGCGAGAGGAATCGCGGCGGTGAGAAGAGAGAGAAGCGGCGAGGGTTTGAGAGAAGCAGCGAGAGAGGATGAGAGTGAAGCGGGTTCCGTGAGAGAGAAATGAGCGTTCGCGAGGAAAGAGGATCTCTACATTTTCCTTTTCACCCTTCTTTTGTTTATTATTATTATTATTATAAATAACTATTATAACTTATTATTATTATTTATTATTAGTTAATTATTATTATAATTACTAACCATTTTTCTTTTATTATAATTACTAACTATTTTCTTTCTAATTACTAACTATTATTGTTTTTTTACTGTTATTATTATTATAGTTTAATTATTACTTTTATTATTTAATAATTATCATTATTATTACTAACTGTTATTAGTATTACTATTATTATTATCAAATAATTATTTTTATTATTTAGTTAACTATTATTATTATTATTAAAAAACTATTATTATTAATATAATTTAGTAAATATTAACATATTTTTCCTAACCAATGAAATATTTAGTAATATCCAAAAATACAAAAAAATGATAGTAGTTTTAGTTAGACTCTTTCTTTTTATTAGGAAATTTCTAGTATTTTATTTCTTTTTCTTGTCATATCTCCATTTGTAAATTTGTACCCTCATCCCCACTTGTTGTAATAATTAGTAAATATTGTTATTGATTTATCATTTAAATTATTCACAAAGCACCAACCAAAACATTTTTTTCAAACTAATACTCGTGCGAGCCATTTTTTTTACCCTGAGTTGACAAAGCTTTGAAGCGTCACAACGGCCACACCTTTGTGCACACACCACGCTTACTCTTGGGCTTACAATGAAACTTTGATTGAGTGGTTAAACATTATTTAATTATCTAATTAGGTTATTTAAAATTAATTAGTTTACCTAATTAATTTTATTAAACTAATTACTTGATTAAGTTTTGTTTAATTAATCGATTAAATTTATTCGCGCATGCACCTACACAATGTAAATCATTTATTTGCAAAGCCACCTTGTATGGGCTTTTAATTTATTTTACTTGCTTTATTTAATGCTTGTATAGTATTGTGTGTCCTTTTCTATTACACACCTTAGGACCATATATTCAATTAATCATAACTCGCATTGCAAAACACTTTCATAATAAGTTTCAAACCTCGATCCAGCGTCGAGTGCATTTTCAAAATCTTTTTCATAATAAAGTACAAGTTTTTAAGTGTCGGACGTTAGACGATTGCTTAAAACTTGTCCTAAACAAACTTTAGTCTTTAAGTGGTTGGACGCTAGACACGGCTTAAAGACTCTAAATAACGTGAACTCGTTTCACTTCACTTTTCATAAGAAAACTTTTGGGTGATAGGCGACTTGGTGAACTTTCGTTCCTCGGGTTTCTAGTATTTGAATCGTGAGGCGCTAGCCTCGTTGTTCGGTACTTTTCATCCGCATAAAAACAATTCAACTCACTCAAATCTTTTTCTCGCTCATACGCGATCATAAAAACTCTTTTCGGATAAAGAGGGTGTAATAGTCGTTTCAAATCGACGAGGACTTAAGCTTTTCAAACAAACAAAACTAATCCTAGTTCAAAGTATTTGAAATGTCTAAATCTACGATTTTTCTTATAAAATCAAAACAACAAACTTAAAACCTTCTTAAGAGGAACTACGAGTTTTGACTTTCCCATTGCGAGGGAATATGTAGGCCGCAGTTACGGCGTGTCAAACTCAAAATAATAACAAACAATTTCTTTTCCTTTTGGTATTCATAACTTAGCAATAAACACACACACACAAAACGCGTAGAATTAAATGGGTCCCATCGAGTACGATGGATGTAAGGGGTGCTAATACCTTCCCTTACATAACCGACTCGATCCACTTTTTGGTCACGTAGACCGCCTTATCCGCTTGTTTGGGGTTTTATCTATATTTTCCGTTCTTTTAGAACAAATAAAATTAGGTGGCGATTTCACTAGTTTTCGAGAATTAAAAGATTTTTGAAAATCGAGTTGCTTCAATTGAGTCATCACAACCTTTTGGCGTTCCACACTTGCAACAAAGCTGGATCTGGCAGGAAAATACCATTGTCACTCAAATAACTCTTGACATAAGGAAGAGAAGTAGTCACATGATTAACATCCATAACTATATCCAACCATTCGCCATCCCCAATAATGGCATTAACAGCTGCGTCATGTGAGGGCATAGGATGCTGAATAGAATTGGGTCCCGCTGCAGCTTCAAACTGAATAGCCTTGGAATCAAGAAAATCCTAAATCTTGCACTTCAGAGCATAACAATTCTCAATTGAATAACCCACACCACCAGAATGGAATTCACATCTTGCATTGGCATCATAATTAGCTGGACGACGATCAGGATTAACAGGCATTTGTCTCAGACTAACCAACTTCAAATCAAGCAGATGTTGTAGGGCTTGGGCATAGCTCATGGGCAGCGGATCAAACTTCCTTGGTTGCCTTTGTTGATAGTTGTTGTTTTGTCTCGGAACATTCTATTGTCTAGCTTGTTGTGGTTGCTGCTGTTGAGCCACTGCGGGAATAGACACATCATAGATCTGTTGTGGATATTGTCTTCTATTTCTTTCCTCATAGGCATGAGCATAGCTAGTTTCCCCCTCTCTCTTTTTGGGGTGAGAAACAAACGGCTTCTTACTTCCATTTGAGGAAGATCCCGAACCACTAACCTGAATTCTTCCAGCTTTCATTCCGGCCTCTATTCTTTCTCCTGCCATTACCAATTCAGCAAAACCTACGGATGTAGCCCCGATCATACGATCGTAGAAAGGCCCTTGTAGAGTATTCATGAACATGTCAATTAGTTATCTCTCCAACAAAGGAGGTTGAACTCTTGCAGCCAACTCGTGCCATTTCTGCGCATATTCCTTAAAATATTCACTTGGACCCTGTGACAAACTTTGCAACTGAGTACGATTAGGCGCTAGATCCCTGTTGTAATTATAATGCCTGATAAAAGCACGAACCAAATCATTCCAACAGCGAATGTGGGCCCTTTCTAGATTCATATACCATTCCAGGGGTGCACCGGTCAAACTATCCTGGAAATAGTGAATCAACAGCCCCTGATCATGAGTATGAACTGACATCTTCCTGAAGTAAGCGGTAGCGTGAGTCACTGGACAATACGAGCCATTGTATTTCTCAAACACCGGAGGCTTAAACTTTGGGGGAACCCTCACCCCTGATACCAGACCGATATCATTAACATTCATGCCAAAGATGCCTTCACCCTCAACAGCCTTCAGACGTTCCTCCAACTGGCGATACCTTCTACCTTCAATTGGGAAGTCTGGGTCAGAATGCATAGAAAAACCATCTTCTTCAAAATCAAAATCACGTTCCTGATTACCCCTCACAACAATTGGATTACCTCTGCGGTTCCCCACGAGCTGAGAGCCCGGAGGTGGGGGAAACTGCCCCTGGTTAGCACAACGAAGATCAAAAGATTGCCTTGAGGTCCGAGAAGATTCACGAAGGTC